>WBMY01008181.1:7569-82448 GCA_013397315.1 Donacobius atricapilla | reverse complement strand
CCACCAAAAAAAAACCAACCACCCACAAAAAATATAAGGAACCCTATTGAAAGGGATTGCAAAAGTTGAATGTGCTCCGGCTCCTAAAAGTGCAGGCGAAGCCCCACCTCCGCACTCCAACACACCCCGCAGCCACCCCCACCTCCAGCCCGGGCAGGAAAAGGAGCGAATGGCCCCGGCGCTGCTGGCAGAGGGAAACTTCGGCTGCCAGAGCCAGCGGGGCGAGCATCGGGAGAGCCCCGGAATGGTGAGTCTGGGATGCTGAGGATGGCTCCGCGGCCGGGCTGCGGGGAAGGTGAAGTTTCCCACGCTGCTGCTCTGCCCCGGCTGGTTTTGCAAGACTCCTGGATCCGCTGGGGCTCGGGAGCGGCTTCCAAGGGGAAAAAGTGAGGAGTGACTCCACGCCAGTTCTGTGCCAGCCTCCTGCACCTGTGTTCTGTCGCTTCCTCTCTCCTTGTGCTTATTTATCTGAAGGTCTTTTTCCTTTTTTTATTCCCCAGTGAGGCGGATCCACTTATTTCTCCCGATGCAGGGAATTCTCCCAGTTTTCCCAAAGCCTGGAGCTGCCCTGGTGTGTTTCTGTTACGGTTTCACTTCTCGAACAGGCATGGCCCTTTCCAGCCCAGGTTCTGGGGAGAGCCAGGCAGCCGTGGATGTGACCTGGGAGAGCCCAGGGAGGGCCTGGCCGGGCCGGACCCCTCCAGCAGGGCACTGCTGGGGAGGAGAAGCCATCCATACAGCCCCGGAGGCATGGAAAGCTCTGGCCTCGGGGCTGAGCTTTTCCCGGGCTGCAGGGCTCTGGGAGCTGCGGGCTGCTTGCTTTCCGCCGGCTCCCGCAAACGGGGGAGCTGCTGGGGGACCTTCAAGCCTTTGGGGTGGGCTCATCCCGCGGGAATCCTCCCTGGAACGCGGGCTCGGGGGTTGGGGTGAGAGGGGCTGCGGTGTCCGTGCCGGGCAGGGGAGGGGTGGGCGCACGTCCCATCCCGTGCAGGGCCCGGGCAGCCCCCTCTGACTGCAGCCCCTCCCGGGATGGGGCCCCAAGGGCAAGGAGAGCCCTGCCTGGGCAGCTCCTGAGTCCAGGAATGGCACTGCACGTCCCGAAAGGTGCTGGCTGCCCCTGGAGCCCTCTCTGCCCCGGGCTGGACAGGGCTTGGAGCAGCCTGGGACAGGGGAAGGTGTCCCTGCCCTTGGCCCTGGATGGGCTTTAAGGTCCCTGCAGCCCAAACCCTTCTGAGGGTGCTGAGCTGTGCAGCCTGAGGGAGGTTCTCCCCCTACCTTGGAAGCACGGACACATCCAGAGCTCCTCCCTGCTTGGGCCAATTCCCTCAGAAAGCTTCTGAGGGGCTCCTGAGGAGCCCCTGGTGCCAAGGGGGCTGTGAGAGCCCCCGTGCCCGCCAGCAGGAGCTTGTTATCCTTCTGGGGCTGTTCTGCAACACACTCTCCTTTCTCTTCGTGCCCCTCCTGCTTCTCCAGTTTGCCCGTGTTGTTCCAGCCACGCTGCTGGGCACAGGTGGCATCTCCAGGCCCTGCTGTGCCTCGTCCTGGCTCACCCAAACCCCGAACCCTGCAGGGCTGTTTGGCCCCCTCCCTTCCCTGCACCAGCCCAGGGCTCTCTGGGGGCCCTGCCCTGGTCACAGTTAGATCCCACCCCCCTCCTCTGCGGTTCCTGGCTCCCAGTCTGCTCCCAGTGCTTCACTGGCGTGCTGCTCTGCACCGGCCTCTGTCCTGGACCTGCCACATCTGCCTGGCTGGAGGTAGATCCAATACTGAGTGTCTTGAGCCACGATGTGGCTGAATGTGGACTTGAGGGATGGCTTGGGAGCTCAGTTTCCCACCTCAGCACCTGTCATTGCCCCCCCCTCCCCAGGCTTTGGAAGAGGTGATTTTCCAAGGAAATGGAGGCAGTGTGGGAGGCACAGCAGGCGGTGAGGGGAATTCCTGGCTTGAGACATCATTTGAATACCACAAAGCTCTGAGGTATCATCCAGGGAAGATTGAGAGTGCATGGCTGGAGAAACCCCGGGACAAGATCATGCCCAGGGATGCAGGAAAGGGCTTGTTGCTGTCAGGCAGCCTGGCTGGGGACACTCGTGGCTCCAGCTGCAGGGCTGGGCACTTCCAGAAGATAATCTCCATTTTCACTGGACTTTCTTGATCCCTCCGAGTGTACAGCTGACAGTGCAGCCCATTAATGTTAAATAATGGAAGAAGGACATCGAGTAGTTCCCCCTGCTGCCCAAAATACCAGCGTTTCCTCCTTTTCCTGTGCCAGCTCCAGCCCACACCAGCTGCTCTGGGCTGGGGCTTCACTCCAGCACTTGCTCCCCGTCCATCATCACCCAGAAATGCCGCCAGGTCTCTCCCAGCCGCAGTGTTTCCTCTGCTCCACAGCCAGCTCCTCTCTTGCTGGCTAAGGAATTTTCTCACTTCTCCTAAGCTCTACTCAGTTCCCTTTCCTGGCGGCAGCATTTCCCTGCTCCTGCTCCTCCATCTGTCCCTTTTCCTTGCGGGTAGCCAGCGTCATTCCCCGCTCTTGGTGAAGCAAATTTTACTGGTCCCCCCAAAATCTGGGGATGCTCTGGTTGTTCACCGCCGGGTTAGTGTGGAGGGAGTAAAGAGCTGCCCTTGAACATCCTATGGAAATAAATGTTTGGGGTGTAGCTGCTCCTCTTGGAATCCTCAGCGTGAGGAGCAGGTCTGTGTCCTTGGGCAGACCATGAGTGCAGATGGAGGATCTGGGTTTGTTGGGACGTTTTTTTCAGGAGTTACAGGTAATAAATAGCAAACGAGCTCTGGTTTGCTGCGGGAGGACTCAGCTCCAGGGAACTGCTGGGGTTTCCACTCAGGATGTGTGTTCAAGGCACGGGGCTGCTGCAGGGGCTCTTGCTCCTTGTTTTGCAACAGCTTCCCCTTCCAAACTTTCGTTTTTCTCACCGGAGGTGTCTGTGTCCCTGGAGCCACTCTGGCTCTGCCCGTTTCCTCCAGATGCTCCTTGCACTGCAAACTCCCACAGCTTTCAGGAGGACTCAGCAAAAAAAAATCTGTGTTTTTCTCAGTCTTCACGCCTGTCCAAGCAGCAGTGAAGTACAGGGGGGAAAAAACATCAGGAAGGTATTTATGGTGTGTGAAACCCCGAATGGGGGAAACGGTGGTTTGGGATCACTTCCCCTCAGGCTTCTCATGGCAGGTGTTTGTCCATAGAGCCAAGCACTGCCTGCAGCCTGTGGAAAGGCAGATTCCTGCTGGAATCGGGCTCTTCATCCTTCATGCAGCACTTGAGCTCCTATCCAGGGGTTGGAGCTGATGAAGCAGGAAGAGTTTCCCTGCCAAACACAGAGGAGGTGGTGCTAAAATAGAAAATCCCCAGCGAGGACACAAGAGTTTTCTGCAGCGCAGCCAGGTGTGTCCATCCCAGGGCAGGGGGGTGCACGTTCAGCACCCGGCTCCATCCAGAACACAGGGGTGACCTTTGTACTCTAAGGGCTGCGTAAAACCTTGGAGGGAAAGAGTAAAACTGGCAGAGTCAGGAGATCAAACCCTTGAGCCACAGCAGAAAGCCACAGGTGATGGGGGAGGAAGGAGGGCAGGAGCAGTTTAATGGGTGCACAGGGGGGGATGCACCCCACGAGAGCCTGGGGAGCAGCAGAGGGCGAGGAGGGGGTCTCAGAGGGGTGGCTGCAGACCCCGACAGTTCCACAGCCCTGGGCAGCCTTTGAGAGCGAAGCCAAGCGAGTGATTCATGGAATTATGCAATGCCAGCCTCGCTGCTTATGTAACTCCAGAGCCATCTCCCTCAGCCAGAGGCTCTGGGGTCCCCTCCCTCCCCACTCAGGGCCACGGCTGCTCCAGGGCACTTCCCCCTCCACAGGAAAAGTCACCCCAGGTGTGGTGGGCACTGCCTCCCTGCAGGGAGAGAGGGATGGAGGCA
Source organism: Donacobius atricapilla (assembly GCA_013397315.1). Lineage (NCBI taxonomy): Eukaryota > Metazoa > Chordata > Aves > Passeriformes > Mimidae > Donacobius > Donacobius atricapilla. Next base: position 78,520 of record WBMY01008181.1, on the reverse strand, counting down.
GGGATGGGTGGAGGGATGGATGGATGGAGGGAGGGATGGATGGAGGGATGGATGGATGGATGGAGAGCAGCCCTGGGAGGAGGATGTGGGGCTGCTGGTGGCTGAGAGACTGGACATGAACCAGCCCAGAAACCCCCAAGCCTGGGCTGAGGCAGGGGCAGCAGGAGAGGGGGGATTCTGCCCCTGTGCTCAGGTGAGACCCCGCCTGCAGAGCTGGGTCCAACAGCAGCAGGACCTGGAGCTGCTGGAGAGAGTCCAGAGGAGGCCCCGGAGCTGCTGCAGGGCTGGAGCCCCTCTGCTCTGGAGCCAGGCTGGGAGAGCTGGGGGTGCTCACCTGGAGAGGAGAAGGCTCCAGAGAGAGCTCAGTGCCCTGCCAGGGCCTAAAGGGGATCCAGGAGAGCTGGAGAGGGACTGGGGACAAGGCAGGGAGGGACAGGACACAGGAAAGGGCTTCCCACTGCCAGAGGGCAGGGAAGGATGGGAGACTGGGCAGGAATTGTTCCCTGGCAGGGTGGGCAGGCCCTGGCACAGGGTGCCCAGGGAGGCTGTGGCTGCCCCATCCACAGGGAGCGATATCAGAGTTCCCATCTCTGGTTTGGTACTGCCCGGTGAGCTCCAGCTCCTTCCCCACATCCTGCAGTGCTGGAGCAGGTAAGGATCCTTCCAGGAAGGGCTCCAGCCCTGGCAGGGGTGCCAGGGAGAGGCAGGGAGCTCTGGGAGACCTCAGCACTCGCATGGGGAGCAGGGTTTCATCCCTCCCGAAGCAGAGGGGCAACCAGGGCAGGGCTGGAGGTTCTCCCTCATTGCCTGTGCTTGCATGTCATGTGTTTCAACACCAGTTTTCCTTTTTCCTCTGATTTTTAAGCTCCAATAACATTTTCCTATTCTAACTTCTCGTAAGATTTCTGGGACGTGTCATCTGTGGCCCATTTCTCAGTACACAGAGTCACTGAGCTGGGCCCATCTCATTTTCACTTTGTTTTTGCCACTTGGTGCAAGACAGAAACAGCTCTTGGGCACATCTCTGCATCCCTTTTCCCTCCGTCTTTTTCCGGGGTGGGCCTGATGTGGATCCGTTCTGTTGTATCATAAAGCATCTTTGCGCCCACATTTTCCGAGCCAGCTTCCCCTTCACCCCAGGCACTCTCATAAATACGCTCCCTGACACCACTCCAGCCTGGCTGCCACTGAGGGAAAATTATTCAGCAGAAGGAAGACAGATTAGGGAATATCTGCTGGCATTTGGAGTCCCCTGCTGGGAATTAATTTGCTGTGTTACATTGGCTGTTATTTACTCACGCTCTGCTGAGCCCAGCGAGTGCCTCTCCTTGCTCAGCTATTAATGAAGGCGTTGGATGGAGTCACAGCCCGGGGAGTGGGACAGGGCGCTGTGGCACCCAGCCCAGACCCTTGCTGGCACAGCCAGGACCACGCTGTAGATCCCACGCAGGGTTTGGGGCGTTTCTGCTGCCCTGGTGGCAAAGAAAAGGCAGCCTTGGGACAAGCGGAGCATCTTAATCAGTGCTGCAAACGGTTTGTGAGATTATCTCAGATATAGGCAGTGACAGGACACGGGGAATGGCTTCCCACTGCCAGAGGGCAGGGTGAGGTGGGATCTTGGGCAGGAATTGCTCCCTGTGAGGGTGTTGAGGCCCTGGCACAGGGTGCCCAGAGCAGCTGGGGCTGCCCCTGGATCCCTGGCAGTGCCCAAGGCCAGGTTGGACATTGGGGCTTGGAGCAGCCTGGGACAGTGGGAGGTGTCCCTGCCATGGCGGGGGTGGCACTGGGTGAGCTTTAAGGTCTCTCACAACCCAAAGCAGTCAGGGATTCTCTGCACAGATGGGGTTATTCCCCAGCCTGCAGCTCCCTGCATGCCCCTGGGAGCAGGAGGAGGTGTCAGGCAGGCCAGGCCGGGATTCCTGGCAGAATTTCAGTGGCACCAGGACAGCGGTGGGAGGAAAACTGGGTTTTGAGGAGAAATCCTACCCCTGTAGCTGAAGGAATAACAGCAGCTGATGGACCTGCAGCACTCTGAACAACCATCCATCCATCCATCACCTTCCCTGGAGTGAAACCCGTGGCCACTCCCAGGGTATGCTGCCATGGCTGGGCTCCATCCAGTCGAGGGCAGCAGGAATCATCCTGACCTTAACCTGCTGCTGTCATCATGCTTTATGTTTGTTGTTTGGGGTTTTTTTTTAATCAATTAAGTCTTACTTTTTATCTGATGTGCTCCTTGTCCTTTCTGCTGTATCAAAGTGCTTTTCTGTTTTGTTTTGTTCCCAAGGGAGAGCTGTGGATGGGTGGGATCTGAAGGCCACGGCTTTATCCTCAGTTTGGTCTACTGGCAAGCCCTGGGGTGTTTCAGATCTCTGCTGAGCTTTGCCCTGGGGGATCAGCCGCCCTCCCTCTTCCACACACTTAAAGGAGAGCTGGAAGGGATGGGCAGGGGGACCAGAGTCCTGCTGCTCACTGCCGGATTTGTGGTTTGCAGGTTTTATGATGGGCAAAGACACTGACAGTTAACCAGGACATTAATGCAGCTCCATGAGCATTCCCATCCCGGGAAATCCAGGCCCGGGCTCCTTTGGCTTTCCCGCCTTTGTTTTTCCACCCTTTTTTCTCCCCCCGCTGGCCCCCCCCCCCGAGCCTCCTAGGGCGGCACAGCAAAGGGGCCGTCAATAATTGATCCGGGCGCCGTGGGCTGCAGCCAGGCAGGTGCCTCTGACCCGCCCTGCCGAGCCCTCCCGGGGCCGGGGGAGCTCCTCCTGCCTGCCTTCATTCACCACCCAATCCGCCCTACTGATCCCGGCCTGGAATCGTTGTAGCAACATCGCTCGGAGCGGGGCTGAGGGCAGCAGTAAACCGGCGCGGGTCCCCTCTGGAATTCTCCTCTCCCGTGCGCCGCGCTGAAGGCTTTATAAAACACCCCCGGGTCGGGCATTCTCCTCCTGCCGGCAGTCACAGCAACCCCCGCGCTCGTTAATTCGTTCGAGGCTGCGGGTCCTCGCTCCTTTGCCTCTCATCACGGGGGAAACAGAATTACACGAAATCATAATGGGAAGCCTTTCACCCCATTTGCCGCGGAGATGAAAACATCTATTAGAGCGCGCTGAACAACAAGTTAAAGCCTAATGGCTTTAACGTGCCTCCGAACAATGCGGCTTCCCGAGCAGGAAGCCTGGGTACTAAACCCGACAAAGACATCAGCGGGCCCTGGGGAGGAGGGCCAAGGAGAAGGGAAGGAGCTCTGCGGGCAGGGAGGGGCTGCTGCCTTCCCACGGCTTGGGATCTGGGGGTCCCAAGGCGAGAGTGGAGGGGAGAGGCAAAAACGCCGCGGGAGAAAACGGGGTGCGCAGGAAAGCAGGGTTTGGACGCAGCGGAGCCCGGCAGATCGCGGGGAGGGATGGGGAAGGGCTTGCCGAGCCCCCCTTGTGCAGCAGCAGCTGCTGCCCCCGAGCCTGGAGGGAATCCCCCAGAGGCTGGGCAGGGCAGGCACAGGACTTTGCACGGCGTCCACTTGAGCTCCGGGGGGCTCTGCAGCCCACTGAGATCCTTCGGGAACCCCTTTCTGCAGCCCACTGAGATCCTCTGAAACCCTTTTCTGCTGGTCACTGAGATCCTCTGAAACCCCTTTCTGCAGCCCACTGAGATCCTCTGAAACCCTTTTCTGCTGCTCATTGAGATCCTCTGGAACCCCTTTCTGCTGCTCACTGAGATCTGTCAGAGCCCGTTTCTGCAGCTCCCTGAGATCTGTCAGAGCCCATCTCTGCAGCTCACTGATCTCCTTCAATTCCCGATTCTCCGGGCAGCTGAGGCACCTCTGGATGGCAGCACAGCCACCAGCTTTGTCGGCTGCTCTCCCAGCCTTGTGCCTGCTGCCAGCTGAGGGTGCCCTGTGTCACCGGGGCCATTGATAAGGACGTCACACCGACCCCAGCAATGTTTCACAATGTTGTCCTTGGCTCTGGCGAGCAGCGTTTCACCTCCCAGGCCTCTGGCATTTAACATTTTGCAGGCTGCCGTGTTGCTTTGCGGCACTAAAGTGCTCCAAGCGAAGGAAACCCGGGAATAATTAGCAATTGCTTGGGACACCATGTGCCTGCTGTGGGGGTGTTTGCAGAGCGTGAAAGGATTTTGCCAGCTGGGCACGGGGGAATTCAGGCACAGCAGCTGAGCATTGTGCTGAATGATTTACCTTTGACAGGCTGAGAGAATGACAAGCACGGCTCCGAGGAGCAGCCACCCGGACATGGCCCAGAAAACGCTCTGCAGAAACCCCTTTCTCAGCATCAAGGTAAATGCCTCCCGCTTTCCCCAAACCCGCCTGGGATTGCTGGCCTGGGAAAGAGCAGTTCAGCCTCCTGCAGAGGGCACTGAGAGGATTTCTGGGTACCAAGTGCATTTGGAAAAGGCTCCCTGTGTTTCCCATGGCAGAAGTGCCTTTGGTGTGGAGTTGTCTCCGTTCCAAAGCCAGTGGTGCAGCGATGTTTCCATGCAGGTTCAACACCCAGCTCCTGCAGGATTAAACTCCAGAGAATCACAGGATGGGATGGGCTGGAGGGACCTTACAGCCCATCCAGGGCCACCCCTGCCACGGGCAGGGACACCTTCCACTGTCCCAGGCTGCTCCAAGCCCCATCCAACCTGGCCTTGGGCACTGCCAGGGATCCAGGGGCAGCCACAGCTGCTCTGGGCACCCTGTGCCAGGGCCTGCCCACCCTCACAGCCAGGAGTTCCTGCCCAAGATCCCATCTAGCCCTGGCTTTGTCAGTGTGAAGCCTTTCTTCTAAGTCTTGGATCTTCCTGGGTGTGGTGCAACCCCATGCCTTCCAGGTGAGTGTTTGAGGAGCTCTGCAGAACCACGGGCTGCATCTGGAGTGCCTCCTTCTGTCTTGCTACATCTGCTTCATTCCCTTCTGGCTCAATAATTCCTTTTTATCAGTGGTGGCAGCCTTAACATCAGGTTATTCCTACATTCACTGTAGTTGGAAGCCAATTACCTCACTCATTAGAGAATCTCACCAAGCCAGAGAGGAAAAGATGACAGTCAGTCTTAAAGGCTTGAGATTTCTCTGTCAGTTTTGTGGGGAAGATTTGGTGGTTTGAGGGTTTTTCTACAAATGCTGGTGCATTTAATCACCCTCATCCCGTGTGGCAGAAGGAAAGTGAGTCACTGAGGCAGAGGCCACCAGAGCACAGAGGGACAAAGACATTAACACAGTTAACCAGGAGACACAGAGCCAAGTCCTGAGCCTTCTTCCCCAATCCTCTCCTCAGCCCAATTAGCTGGTTTTTATCTGGTGAGGTTTGTTTGTTTTTTCATTACTTGCCAGCAAGATTATCTTTACAAATATGACCCCACTGACTTTTCCTTGAGGGGATATTTTAAAGTGGTTCAAAGATTAAACCATCGAGGGGCAAAGTCAGCTCAGGTCTGTGAGCAGAATCAAGCTGTATTTTGCTGTATCTGTGAAGGTAGGTCCTAAAATCCCAGACTGGTTTGGGTTGGGGGGAACCTGAAAGACCCTCTTGTTGCAACCCCTGCCATGGGCAGGTGTGGAGGAAGCTCTTGTCACCAATAACAGAATTATCTTCAGCACGGGATGTTTTCCCCTCATCTCTTGGGTTTTTTTTTCAAGAAGTTAGGCCACCCTGTCCGGTTTCTAAATGACTTCCTCAGAAAACAAAACTTCCAGCCCGGGGTTCAAATGGTTTTCGCAGAGACACAGAACCATTGTGCAATGTGGTTAGAGGTGTTTGAAGGGCTGAAGGGCCAAAAATCGCAGCACTGCAGTTTTTATGTGTATTTATATCTCCAGAGAGCATGTCACAAAATACATGTACCACGTGTCAAAGTGCAGCTGAGGGGCATAACTAAAAACTGCCCTGTTTGGCTTCAAGAAGCAATATGGTTTAGATGGGATCTTGGGAAGGAATTCCTGGCTGTGAGGGTGAGGAGACCCTGGCACAGGGTGCCCAGAGCAGCTGTGGCTGCCCCTGGATCCCTGGCAGTGCCCAAGGCCAGGCTGGATGGGGCTTGGAGCAGCCTGGGAGAGTGGGAGGTGTCCCTGCCCATGGCAGGGGTGGAATTGGATGGGCTTTAAGGTCCCTTCCAACTACGGGCTCAGCCAAACTGATTCCAGCTGTTTCCTCCCAGACCCATTTGTCATTAGCCCAGTGTGCCTTTGTCATGTGCCAAGGCACAAAACCCTCCCTTAAAATAGCATCCAGAATGTCCCAGACACGTGGAAAGAACATGGTGGGGACTTCCTGGTGTCAGCTGGTGGGTGGGGCTCCCAGAGCCCTCGTGGGGAGCGGGGAGCGTTTGCTGCCAAGCTGCACAATCAACACTGCAAGCACCTCTGGAAGAGGGGTTTTTCCAGACCACCAGGAGAGGAAATGCTGGTGTTTAATTCCCAGGTCTGTGATTTACTGGCTGTGTAGGATGGAGAGTGTTTCTCTATTCTCCTGCACGTGTGGGGTGGGAGCAGCAGTACCTCGCTAGCGTTTGCATTCTCTAAGTTTAATTCCATGGATGTAGAGGGAAGACTTTACAAGCGGGGCTCAGCCCTTCAAGGGACAGGTGCTGGACTGCTGAGCCTGGCCTCCCATGCAGGGGCACCCAGCCCTGGGGCTGCTCCTGCCGTCCATGCTCTGTCCTGCTGTCAGGGAAAAGGTCCTGGAAAAAGCCAATCCAGGTCTCCTGCTGGGGCAGCACTTCAGTCCCACCAGGAAAAGTCCACTCCTTCTTTTCCTGACAAAGAATTGATGGCTGAGAGCAAAGTGCCCCTGGAGGCAGAGCTAGGGTCATTGCCCAAGCCCCTGCAGGGCCATCTCTCCTCTCTGTGCTTCACTTTGCCCAGAATAAAATACCAGACTGCCATTTTGAGCTGAAGAGGATGTGGGGCACTGCTGGGCAGCTGCTGAGCTGCTGTAAACCCGTGAAGGTCCTGGATTTGGGTACTTGGGGGGCTGTGTGCTGTGGATGCCTGGAATAAAGAGATCTGGTTTCAGCCTCTCCATCTGAGCTGAAGTGTTCAGGAGGCAGAGCCTGCACACAGCCAGCAACTTGTAGGAACGCAGGAGTTTCAGCAGAGCTGACTCTGGGGACGCTTTCCCTTGGCTGGGTGGCATTTTCCCAGCCCAGACACGTTGCACCCACCAGTGGTGCCATGAGGCTGGAAGGGGGGACGGCCCTGGAGGATGTCCTGGTGTGCATCGTGCCAGCCCATCACTCTGGGAGGTGGTGAGCACGTGCCAGCCCCCAGTTCTCAGGGACACAGGGGGTTTGACCTTCCCCTTGTCCCTGTTTGTGCCTTGGCTTGCCGATCAGGCCAGTTTGGCTATGATCTCACTGCAGGCCTGGATCAGAAGGAGACACAGCAGAAATCCAGGCCAGGCTGAGCAGTTTCTCTGTGGTGGGAGCTGCTGCCAAACACAGGGAGCAGGAGCAGTGCCCCGAGGGTCTGGGTATCACCCAAGGCTGAGGGCAGCAGGAAGGAGCCAGGGCCATCCAGCCTGTGCTGCAGGGAGGTGGGTGGGCTGTGTCCCGAGGGTGTGACTGCTTGGGCTGGTTATTTGAACTCTTTTGGGGGCTGCAGGGAGGCCTGGGAGAGCCACGAGGCAGCAGGGAAGGAGATGGCTCAGATGGAGGAAGGAGGAGGGAGATGAGGGAAGATGATTTTCTGAGAGACTTTGTTGACAAGGTTTTCTTCCGGAAGTGGAAGAGAACCGTCATTCTTTCCAGGGGAGATGTGTTTTACATCTAGGGCTTTGTGAGAAGGAAAGGAAAGCAGTCTGAATCCTTCTCCCTGACCTTCTGCTGACTTTCTCTAAAGGAGTTGTTTGTTGCTGTGTTTGGAAAGGGCTCATTCCTGTCCCAGAAGAGCTCCCAGCACTGGGGATGGCTGCCTGCCTCTGGCTGAATGGGAACAGGAATGTTGTGCAACCTCCCTTCTGCTGCGCATCCTAGGGACAAGGCCAACACAAACAGGCACCATCCCAGCTGGAGGCATGTGTTTGACCACAGCCACTTCTCAGCTGAAGAAACTGCTGCCTCCTCGCAGATCTTGACCCTGTTGTTACTTGTGGCAGAGGCCAGTTTCATGGCTCTGACCTCGTTTCAGAAGATCTCACTGGTGGCAGAGCAGGGGTGGCATTTCCAAGGCCTGTGGTCCGAGGTTTCTGTTGGATGGCGGTGCCTTTCTGAGGGGGATGCAGCTTGTTGTGCCGCAGCCCTCAGTGACCCTGCTGAGGGCTCTCTCTCTCTCTGTTGGCAGTTCTTTGTGTTCTGCCACGGCCTGCTGCAGCTCTCCCAGCTCCTGGTCTCCGGCTACCTGAAGAGCTCCATCTCCACCATCGAGAGACGCTACGGCCTCTCCAGCCAGACCTCGGGCCTGCTCGCTTCCTTCAACGAGGTGACCCCCGGCAGCCCCCCGACCCCGCTGAGCGCTGCCCCCTGCCCCTCCCTGCCCTCGGTGCACTCCCCTTCTCTGTCCCTGCAGGTGGGGAACACCCTGCTGATCGTCTTCCTCAGCTACCTGGGCAGCCGCGTGCACCGGCCGCGCCTCATCGGCGCCGGCGCCCTGCTCGTCTCCCTGGCCGGCTTCCTCATGGCCCTGCCGCACTTCCTCACCGGGCCCTACCAGTACGACCAGTCCGTGCCCAGTAAGTGCTCTGCAGACTGGGGCCGGGCCTTTTGGGGCAGAGGAAGGGGATAATGGAGCGATGGAATGGTTTGGGCATGAGAAGGACCTGAAAGATCGTCTCGTTCCACCCCTGTCGCGGGCAGGGACGCCTTCCACCACCCCAGGGTGCTGCAGCCTGGCCTTGGGCGCTGCCAGGGATCCAGGGGCAGCCACAGCTTCCCTGGGCAGCCTGTGCTCCCCGCCCTGACAATTCCTGGGAATTGTCCCGATTCCCCACCCTGGGAACAGTTCCTTCTCAACCTCCCACCTATCCCTCACCCCGGTTGTGAAATGGCCTTCCCTCCAAGCACTGGGAGCTGCAAGCTGTTGGCTTCTCCTCCAGAAATTCTGTTTATCTGAGAGTGAAATCACCTCAGCCCTGAGAGGCAACAGCTACTGGTGGAAAGCAGAGCCAGGGGACATGGGAACCATGGAACCACGGGAAAGGGCAGGAAGACAGTCAGAATGCAGGCTGTGCCTCTGATTCCCCGTGTTTGCTGTACATCCAGCCTCACCTGCCTTCCCTGTCTAGCTGGGCTGTCTTTGAGGGTTTAGGCCCCACCGGAATATCAGCCCACCTTGAGAAACATGCAGGTCTAAATCACTCATGGAGGGAACAGGACAGGGTGGGTTTGGGATCGTTTCCCTGAAGGAAAGTGAAGGGATGAGAAAAGAAAGAAAGGAGAAAACCAGTCATTTGCTACTTTTCCAATTCCTGCCGTGAAGCTCCAACAAATCTTCTCGAAGCCTCCACTGGACAGCTTTTGTTTGGCTCACCAGAGGGAGTGCAGCCGGTTCAGGCAACTGCAGGCAGCAAAGGAAGGCTGAATAGGTGAATAATTGCTGGCTGCAGACAGGGGCCAGCTGCCAACCCCAGCGTGGAAACAATGAGTGGGTGTTTCAGCACTGCTGCTGCAGGTGGCCTCGTGTCCGAACACTTGGGGTTCCACAGGATTTGGGGCATAACCATGGAAATCCTGCCGCAAGCACCACCAGCCCCTTGCCTGTGGTTCTAAGGAAGATGAGGGTGCTAAAATCCGCGCTTCCACCGAGGCAGCTTTTCTGAGGAAAACGAGTTCTCATTTCCTGGGTAGCACCTGACAAAATCTGCAGGTTTGCTCATTTACCTGTGTTGGAAGGTGTATCAAAGGTCCTGGGAGTGACCTCAGCTGCACTTCCTTGCTGGAGGAAGAGCCTGTAAGGCTTTCTGTGGCACTTGGAGCCATCTCTGTGAACACCAGTGCAACGATCTTTGCACTTTCTTTGTATTTTCTTTCACCTGCCATCTAAGGATAAGATAAGGACCTGGAGCTGCTGGAGCAAATCCAGAGCAGGTCACAGAGCTGCTGCAGGGCTGGAGCCCCTCTGCTCTGGGGCCAGGCTGGGAGACCTGCGTGTGCTCACCTGGAGAAAGCTCCAGGGGAGAGCTCAGAGCCCCGTGCAGGGCCTAAAGAAAAAAGTTCTTCCTCCAGACCAAGCTGCTCAGACCTGTCCCCTTGTCACCGCAGGCACCTTCAGCAACAGCACCGACCTGTGCCAGCCCGGGGCCCCGGGGGCCTGGGCCAACCTCAGCCGTGCCAGCTGCACCCCCCACGCCTCCAGGGAGAACCACGAGGTTCTCCTGGTCATGTTTGTGGCCCAGGCCCTGCTGGGCATCGGCGGCGTGCCCATCCAGCCCTTCGGCATCTCCTACATCGACGACTTCGCCAGCGAGAGGAACTCCCCCCTCTACCTGGGTACGGCTGAGCTGCCTGGCAGGGGGAGAAGCCAGGGTGGGGGTGACAGCAAGGCCAGACTGGGCTGATTTGCATTAATGAGAGCGGGGTTCCTTTGAGCCCTTCTGCTCTGCCCAGAGCCAGGAAGGTTTCTGCAAAAAGCGTTTCCGTGCTTCAGGCTTGGGCAGAAAGCAGGAGAGCTGGGAAACAACATCTGGGGCAGGTGCTGGGGCTTTTGGCCTGAGAGTGACAACCTGGAGACATAGTTAATAACCACATCCTCCTCCAAAAAGGCTCCAAGAAGGCCAGGAGGAACATTCTGCTCTCTGTGTTGGCACGGGGCAGCTGTGGGTTTCAGGGGCAGCAATGGGGGCTCTGTTTGGACGTTAGCAAAGTGATGCAAACCAAAGAAAGCAGTTCCAACCACCTGGGAGATGGGAGGGTATCCTTCAGCAGAGGGGCTGCCGGAGAACAGGTTGGGCAGAGGCCAAAAAGGGGTGTCCCAGGGTGGGGGGATGGACAGGGAGGTTCTTGCGGGTCCTTCTAGTCCTTTCCCAGCTGTTACCTGTGACAGCCTAGAATTGAAAGGAACAGCAAAGGTGAATCAAAACAAGGTCATTACTGGTAAAAAAAAGGAAGCACAGCATCAAAATGTGCTCTGGTAGATGATCCAAACCTCCTACATGTAAGGTAGGAGTTGAATCTTACATGTGTCGGTTTCGTTCATCAGTAATTCACAGCGGAGAGTTCATTGATAACTTTTATCTCCTTAACCTTGTAAAAAACCGCGGTGTTCCCTGGATTACTGATGCCAAGGGGCACCTCTTGTTCCTGGAAGTGTTGCAGTCCTTCCAGGAGGCTGAAGGCAGAGCCCCGGAAAGGTCTGAGCCGTGCCAAAGGGAACTCCCTGTGTGGAAGGAACATGGGGAGCATGGGGCTGTTGCCCTTGGAGATAAGAAAGCTGCCAGGGAAATGGGCTGTGCTGGAGGCAGGTACAGCAGAGCCTGGACCCACCTGGAGGCACCTCTGTCCCCGTGGTGCCTTCCCCCAGGCTGAGCCCTTCCCTGCTCCCGTGCCTCCACAGGAATCCTGTTCTCCGTGACGGTCATCGGGCCGGGGGTGGCCTTCGTGCTGGGCTCTGCCATGCTGAGGTTTTACGTGGACATCGACAAAGTCAGCGCCGGTGAGAGAACCTGTCCTGCCAGAGCTCCTGGAGCAGAGGGGCTCCAGCCTCCTCTGGGTTCTCTGCCCCGTGCCAGTGGGGCAGAGTGGGCACCCAGGACATCCCTGTCCCGGCTGTGCCCATCCAGAGGGCTGAGTGGTTCTTGGGACACCCCGGGGACAGCAAAACGGGAACGAGACAATGAAATGTGATTCAGTGATGGGGGGATCAGGGGCAAACGCTGCTCAGGCCCCAGAACTGGCGGTCCTGGGGTTGGGAGCCACCACCTTGGGGCTGACGGGTGCTGGGGGTGGCTGGGGCCACCCTTTGGTGCCCTGGGGTTCCTCCCCTGTCCCAGCAGCAGTCTGATGGCCCTCTCCTCTCGTGTTGCAGCTGAGGTGCAGCTCACCAACAAGGACCCGCGCTGGGTCGGGGCCTGGTGGCTCGGGTTCCTGGTGGCCGCCAGCCTGGTGGCCCTGTCTGCCCTGCCATACTTCTTCTTCCCCCGGGAGATGCCGAAAGAGGTAGGAGAGGTTCTGCACACACACACCTCGAAATGTCAGCCACAGGGACCCTTCTGTTCCTTGGGGAGGGAAGGGTGCAGTTCCCGATTGTCATGTCTGAAAAAATGAGAGCTTTGCCAGGGGAGGTAGAGGGCAGCCAGCCTTGTCTGTCCTGGCAGCTTTGGTCTGGGAGCAATCCCGACTTTCGGAGGTGGAATTGAAATTCCATCCGTGGGCCCCTGGCAGACGAGCACAGCTTTTCTCCTGCAGCAGCAGCAGCAGTTGGGGAGCAGGGCCAGGGAGGGGCTGTGCAGCCCAGGGCGCCACCAGGACCCGCCACAACTCGTGAGCTTCCCCGGCTGCGCGTCCTGGCGCGCTGGGAGCAGCCAAGCAGCACGAACTGTACCTGCAGAGCAGGTGCCTGCAGGGTTGGGATGCTGCTGGAGCTGCTGGGACACGCTCGGGAGGTGAAGCTGCGCTGGGCTCGGTGTCTCGGCCGTGCTCTGAGCGGTGTCATTGCCCTCCACGTGTGCTTTACCCCGAGGCTGCATCGAAACCTGCCTGTCTGAGCAAGCCTGTGCACCGGTGCAGAGTGGTTCTTCTGACACTGCCTGAGCTTCCACGGGAGCGAGCGCAGATCTGGGGGTTCACCCCCGACCTGTTTCACCCGTTCAGCTGGGGGATGCAGTGGTTTACTCCCGGCTGACAGGAGCTGGGAGGTGCTGGGGTGGGAGGTGCCCTGTGCAGGGCAGGATGAGCGTGATCCCAAATGCAACGTGCCTGATTGCTCCTGCCGCAGCCTGGGCTGCTCTGAAGCCTCAGGGAAGGTCTGTGCTAGCAGGGTCTGCTCGCTGTGCCACGGTGGCACGCTCCATCCCGGGGAAAAGTTCTTCATTAGGGCTGATGGGAATATTAATTTCATAAACGCCCCTTGAGAGAAAATAATGCGTTTCCAGCTAAAACAGCTGCGCTTTCTGGCAAGTGCTGCACTCTGAGCAGTTTGGAAGAGTTTCAGGGGGAACGGGCTGCTTTTAAAGAGAGCAGGAAGGTTTCACCCTGCTCTGCTGGCTGGGGTCTGTAGGGAGCACTCCCACATGGCTGAGCACCCACGTGTCCCTCTGCAGCATGTGAATTTCCCAAATTCTTGGATTTCTCCCCCATTTTTGCATCTCCCTCAGCTCTTGGGATCTATTCACAGTTAAAAATAATAGCAATAACAGGAAAATACAGTAAATAGCCAAACCATGCCCTCCTTGCCAGGATGGGAGGCACCAGGACCAGCCACGCCTGTCCCGTGGGGGTATCGGCACCAGCAGCAGCAAGCGGCCCTGCCCCAAAATTCAAATAAAAGCCTCTGTAGGAAGTTTGCCACGTGCTGTGCTGGGTAACACGTGTGAGCTGCAGCAGCGCTCGAAGATTGGCTGGAAATCGGCATTGTTTTCCTGTCTGTGTGCACTGTGCTGCCCACTGCAAATCCCTGCAGGCACAGCACGGGAACAGCCCACGGGAAGGGCACAGCTCTGCTCTGCCCAGAGGCAGCTGAGGTGTTCCTGCCCCACCGGCTTGGCTGCCGCTTCTGGCCACCCTCCTCAGTGGGCATCATGCGGCAAGCACTGGGTATCACCCAGCCCTGTGGGTGATAGCCTCAAATTTGGAGACTTACCTGCCTCCTCCCGCCAGCCAAGACACAGCTGCGGTTTTTATTCCACACTTCAGCCTCATCTTTTTTTTTTGATGAATTCTTTCTTTGAAGTTCCTGGAATGGCTCGTGTTAACATTAATGATAGTGTGGGGCTGCTCTTTTGATCTTTTTTTTTTTCTTGTAAATTAGTCACTCCAAACCCAGGAGATTTTTATTTCTCTGCTTTGCTGCTCGTCAGTAGGTTTCTAGCACCAAAGGATCCTGAATAATCCTATTGAGGGCTGATCACAGCAAAGCCATGAGGTTGTCATGAAATCAAGAAGGGGATGGGAGGATGAGGCTCTTATATGGGAAAAACTGTTTTCAGTCAAGAGCAGCTTTTTATTCGAGTAATTCCAGATGAATCCTGCCTCTGTGAGCCTGAACCATCCCTTGGAGTTGTGTCCTGGATTGTGAGGAACTTCAGGCACTCTCCAGTCACTGTGGAGCCACAGTTTAGCTCATGCTTTGCAATCTGCTGGCGTTGCTGTATCCCAAGCCAGGCAGCAGCATTGCCACAATATTCCAGCATTCCTGGGACAGACAGACAGGCTCTGTCTGTCCTGCAGCCCTGAGGGTGACACAAAAAGGGGCTGGAAAGGGGAAAGCTGCCCTCAGCAGCACCTCAAACAGAGGCAGGAGCTGTCTCTGCTCAGCATTTCTCGTGTGCAGGGTCTGTCTTGTCCACCCGATCCCTCCCGCTGCAGGTTTCACTCAGAGAGACTCCAAACACAGAACCCAACATCTCCCAAATGCCAGAGGGGCTGAGTGACTCTTCCTCCCGCTTGGGACAAAGCTCCCTGCCCTGCCAGCACTCGGCACCCATTGACAGATGCCTGGTGACAGAGCTCCCACAGATTTCAGAGCTCCCCACCCTCCCTGGGAACAATTCCTTCCCAATATCCCACCTAACCCTGCTCTCCTTCATCTTAAAGTCATTCCCCCTTGTCCCGGCCATCCCTGTCCTTGCAAAAAGTCCCTGCCCAGCTCTCCCACGAAGTGCTGGAAATCGAGGTGTCTCTCTGGAAAAAGGCTCTGGGTGATGATGCTCTGGGTGCCTCATTAAAGCCCAGAAAGCACCGCCAAAGGCAGCCGAGGAGTACAGGGCATGGCCTGAGGAAGGAAGAGGGTCAAGTGGCAGGACAGGCTACAGGAATGGGCTGGTCTCTACAGCTGGATTTTCCCCAGGGAGCTTTAAAGACAGGCACAAACAGCAGCTAAAAATAATCCTCCCGTTTAGTGGGAGCAAGGTGCCCCTCAGCTGGCTATTTTAACACTCCTGGAAACAGGGCCCCTGGAGGGACCCACACGTGCTGGAAGAGGCACAATGAGGTGTTTGTAGGGAGCCTGACCTTGTCAAAAGGAAAGTAATTCTTTTCCAAGCCGTGAGGTTTTACACTTTGTTTGTCTAATACGAAAATAACTTCTATGACCTTACTTTTCATTGAGCTGGGAGTGCCAGGTTCTGTTCACAGCCAGAGGGAAACTCTGCAGACACCTTAAAATAAACAAAGAAAACCTCTCTATCACAGAGCAGGTCATTTATCCCTGTTTCCAGGGGTGTATTTGGATAAACCCAGCCTGCTGGCACCTCTGGCTGCCCTTCTCACAGGTGCAGTAGCAGGTGGGGAGAGCAGGAGCTGGCAGGAAAAGCTGCTTGCTTTTTCTTTTCCTGCAGAGCCCTGCCCAGCCTTCCCCGGACTTCTTCAAGTCTGTGCAGGGAAATGGGGGATTTCCCCAAGCCAAGGTCAGGTTGGGGATGCTCTTCCTGATGCAAAGTGTGTGGGAGCTTCATTCTCCTTCCTCAAAAGCCTGTCTGCCTCCTCCCTGCCCCTCGAGGGTGGAAGTGATGCCAGTGGAATCACGGGATGGGCTGGGATGTGGGGACCTTAAAGGTGCCCCAAGCCCCAATGTCCAACCCGCCCTTGGGCACTCCCAGGGGATCCAGGGGCAGCCACAGCTGCTCTGGGCAAAATCTTCCATGCAGATAAAATCCCCTTGCAAAATCATGAGATGCAACGAGTGGCACCAAGAAGCAGAGCCCTGTGAGGAATCATCCAGGGAAATCCAAGTGTGGGGGCATCTTGCAAGCTCAGTTTGTTTCTCCTTGGCGTGATGCTGGGTCAGGGCTGAGCAGCCAGCTGGTGCTTCTGCACCTCCCAGCTCCAGCTTGGCAAACTTCTGCTGTGAGAATGCCAAAATCCCCCATGGCAGAGGGGGGATTTTGGCATTGGCTGTGCTGGGTAACACGTGACAGGGGCACAGTGTCCTCCTCAGGGCTTGGGCATCTCTGATGGGGCAGCCAGCACCATTCCAACATCATCCACAGCAAGCAGGCAGGATTCCTGCTTTTTCTTCTGCCCCTGCTTTCCTCCATCCCAGAGGAATATATTTCCCGATCCTATCAGGCAGCAAAAACCCATACCAGGGCACCAAGGCAGCACAGGGAGAGGAGCTTTCCCCCTCTGTGAGGGCTTTGCTCCGTGTGCAGGCAGCTGCTGCTCCCGAGCTGGCACAGAAACATCCCCTGCAAGGGTCACACACAGGAACATCCCAGAGTGGGGGATCTGCGGGGAGCTGGGGTTTTGTCTGGACGTGCAGGCTGTTGACTCTCAGAAGTACAAACAGCTGGAAGCTGAAGAAGCCACGGTCAGGAACAGCTTGAGTGTATTTTTGGAAGACGCTGCAGTCTCGGAGCAGAGAGAAGAGCCCCTGTAACGCACTTGAAAAGTGAAAGGGAGCTGGATTTTATCTCTGCATTTGAAAAATGTATGAAAGCCTGAGCTCCAGCAATTCAAAACAGGAAAGGAGTTTCAGTGCTTTTGCCCTTAAAAAGGACACGTTGGCGCCCACAGCGCAGACACTGTGACCTCGCTGCTGCTTAATGACCACTCTCAGTTTCAGAGCAAAGGAGGTGATTTAGCCAAGAGCTGCCCGTTTCCCTCTGTCCATTACAAGTCTCTAATTGCTGTTGAATGAACTCGTTTGTCCAGCTCAGGTCAGAGCTGAGGGGGGTGGCAGAGCCGGGGCTGTTGGCTCTGGCTGTAAAAACTCTCTGGTTTCCCATGAAAACCACGCTGCCCTGAACCCTCCGCAGGCACAGCAGCACACCCCTCTAATTGGTGCCCTCTGCTCCTGTGATTCCCCTAAAAGCCTGCGGGGCAGGGGGTCCAAAGCACGTCCCAGAAACGCTCTGCTCTGGGGAGTGAGGCAGCGATGGACCCTGCACGCTCCCAGCCCTCCCCACCACTGCCCTGGGCAGCCTCTTGGCAAATGTTCTGCCTCCATCCCAGACCCCCTCCTTGCCTGGAGACATTTTCCTCTCACAACTGCTGCCTCTTTCCTGCCCACCGGCTTGTGAGGGAGCACAGAGGCACGGGGAATGCTCATCCTCCACCCAAACCAGCGCCCAAAGCTGTGCTGCTGGGGACCCAGCTGTAGCCCTGGGTGCCTGTGCCTGTCCTCTCACACAGAGGTAAAAGAAGCTCTGGGGCAGAAAACCAACCCCCCTAAGGGTATCCAACTTTCCCTGCTGACGTTTTTCTCCTGGATTTGTGTGAGCTGAGCACACGGTGTGCTGCGCCTGGGGAACGGCGCAGCTTGGCACTGATGAAGTGTGATCCGCTCCTGTCAGGAGAGTGGGAAAACTCCTCTGCAGCAGGGATCCGTGTCTGGGTGCTGTCAGCCCCGTTGGGAGCGCAGCGGTGTGGGCAGCCGGGCACGGACAGGGATGGCCAAGGCCAGCAGCATCACGGGCTGCTGGGTGTCATGGTCAGGGCAGGGGCAGCTGTGGCCTGATGTGTGCAGTGACAGGCTCTGGTGTGTCCCCAGGTGGTGAGAGGGAAGGACAGAGACAGCAAGAAGAGGGAGGACGTGCTCAGGCAGCTCAGGCCGAGATCGGAGCGCATGGAGAGCCTCTCCCTGGCGGAGTTCATCAGACGTAAGTGTGCTCCCACACGGACAGCAGTGCCCTGCTGCCATGCACGCACGGCCAGGCCGGGGCTGCGGTGCTGCCAGGGAGCAGGGATGGTCCCCCTGTGCTCAGCCCAGCCCCTGGATAAGCCCCTGAGATGCACCTTAGGCTCAGCGTTGGGTTTAACCCCTCTGCTGCCAGCAGATGTGCTTCAGCCTGCCCACACTGCCCTGCTCCACCTTGTGCCAACCAAAGCACCTGGCCTTGGTCACTCTGAGTGTCACCTGCCCTCCCTGGCAGTGCCCAAGGCCAGGCTGGATGGGGCTTGGAGCACCCTGGGACAGTGGAAGTGTCCCTGCCCATGGCAGGGGGTGCAGTGGGATGGGCTCTAAGGTTCCTTCCAACCCAAATCCTTCTGTGACTCTGATTTATGGCTCATGTGGGCGGTGGGAATCAGAGGCCAAAATCTCCCCAGAGCCCAAATCCAGGCAGCAAAGAGGGGTGCTAGCTGTGAGCCTGGAGCAGACCCCCTCAGGCAGAGGGGTTTGGGTGCCTCCAGCTGCTCTCGCTCAGTCCTCGGGCCATGGCAGCAGTCAGACCCACAGCAGCACTGGCAACTTGTCATCCCCTAAAAACCTCATCAGAGTCCCTCCTCCAAGGCTGGAGGCACTATCCAAGCCAGGCTGACCTCCTGTCCCACTGAGAGTGGCCAGCGCTGCCTGCGGCCAGGGCCTGAGCAGTTAAAATCCAGAGGGACATTTCAATCCAGGGCAATTAAATTGTTTAGAAATGAGTGGGCTCTTTGTGCTGAAGGGGATCAGCTGGGCTTTAAGTCTGTGGAGGCATCTGCTAATGGTTGGGATGTTTGGGTTTTTTAAATACTCTGCGCTTTGGCAGCTACTTAGGAAAAGTGGCCCTCTGAAGTCACTCCGCGTCAGCTTCCTCCATATTTCCCAAGTATTATCCCGTTCATTATTTGGAAATTCTCTGTGTTCTGAAGGTCAGTGCAGGGCAGGCACAGGCAGGCTAGTGTGGGCAGGTTTGCTCATCAGCCTAATGCTCAAGTAGAGGAGGCAGCCGAGGGTTTCTTCACCCCCCTGACCTTGTGGCACTCTCATTTAGAAACCTGTGTGATGGAGGCCGCTGCGTGGGAGCAGATTGCTAGTGCTCAGATGGGATTTTCACACCAGCACTCTGCTCTGTGCCTCTGAAACACGAATGAAAATGAGCTCCCTGCTCCCGGGTGCAGAGAGGAGGAGATACCTCGCCCTGCTCCAGCTGCAGCTTTGGGTCGGGGCTTGAGTCAGTGTTGCTGTGTCAGGGCTGCGCTGATAAATTCATTATTTCCGAGAATTTATCCCCCAAAGCCCGGTTCTGAAATAAATGAAGTGTCTGGTTTATGTCAGGAGAGCAACTTTGCTGAAATTACCAGGATCTCTAACACAAAACTCTTTTTGGAGCCTGGAACAGGGTCGCAGGTTGTGTGCGATGGTTAGATGGGACAATATGGGTGAAGCCTAAGGACTTCAGGGCTGGCTCATCTGCAAACCACTGGAAAGAGAATTTCCTTCCCGTTTCATCACTCTCCTGCTTGTTTTGTTTCCTCTCTCTGTTTCTCTTTTTACCGTGATTTTCTACATGATAATTTATGAAAGCAGCATTTGGAGATGAGGTTCTCCAGCCTGAATCCCCTTGGAAGTGCCCAAGGCCAGGCTGGACAGGGCTGGGAGCAGCCTGGGACAGCGGGAGGTGTCCCTGCTCATGGCAGGGGTGACACTGGATGAGCTTTAAGGTCCTTCCCACCCAAAGCATTCCATGATTATGGAGAAGGAAATGCCTTTTGCCATGTGTTCTGTTGCTCTGGGGACAAACCAGAGAGCAAAATCACTCCTGTGGCAATTTTTGCCACGTCCTGCAAGCAGAGCAAGGGCATGGGGCTGTGTGCAGGCCGAGGGCTCGGCCCCAGCTCTGGGGATGCTCCAGGCACGGAGGTCACTCACCCCAGGAGGGAGCCAGCTCCTCTGGCTGGGCTCACCCAGAGCTGGGCAGGTCAGGGCTGCTGAGGAATGATCTCGGCTCTGCCTGGCACTGCCTTGCACCCTGCTCCTCACACCCTCCAATTCCTCCTTCTGCAGGCATTGCATCTTCCTGCAGTAGTGAAAAAACGTAGGATTTAGCTTGCCTGGAGTAATTTCCATTGCTAATTTCCAGGCTTCTGCTGAAAACACCTGGGATGATGAGCAGATTCTGCTGCACATAGTGGGAATTAGCCCATTAAGGTGATCTTCAAAGCAATTGGAACGCTGCACTCACGACTTGTTTGTTTCTCTTTGGGTCCCTAAAGGCAGTTTCAAGGAGATTTTTTTGTTTATTATTTTAAAGTTTCCGCTTGCTTTTCCTGTCTGCCCAGCTTCCTCTCTGGAGCTGTGAGGAGGATCCTATTAGTGCTGAGGCGGGGATTGCTGAGGATGGAAATCTTGCTGCTCCCACCATGAAGTGGGGACCTGCTCAGCTTTTTACCTCTGGTCTGGGGTGGCAGAAGGGCTGTGGTTTGATTAAGAAGACCAGAGACCTCCAGGGAAAAGGACTTTTTGGTGGAAGATTCCCACAAAAAGCTGGATTACCTCTCAGGAGATTTTTCAGCAAGCAAGCTTAAGTTTCCTACCTGCAATATGGCTGAGAAATTCCAGGAATACTCTTCAAAAATCGGGGCCTTTAGTGGCACTTAAGAGCAAAACCATCTCCCCTCTTGGATCCACATTGGTGTAATGCAGCTCCTTCCCTCTCCCCTGAGTGCCAGCCTCCAGAGGGTCAGTATTCCAGGGTCCCTGGCCATGCTTTGTGTGCTTGGACCCCTCTAAGGACCTGCTTTTGCAGCTCCCAAGGATCTCTGGCTGCTTGCCTGACCTGAGGGCAGAGTGCTGAGCTGGAAAGACAACGCTGCCACAGAGGGGAGTTCTGCCTTTGGATGTGGAGGACCCCAGTGCACGCACAGAGGGTCCTTCTGCTCTTCCCAGAACATTTAGGACAGCCAAAACCCGTTCCCGTGTGAGGACAGCTCCCAGACAAGCCCCAGGGAGCTGTCCCGGCGCCGCTGTGCCGCAGCAGATAGAAAGATTGTCCCAGTTGTTTGTCAGCCGCTGAGAATTAACACCACCAGTTTATGGCAGCCCTTCACATTAATCCTCGCTGTTAATTCCTTATCTCTGCTCCAGCATATTGGCTGCCCAGGCCCTCATCTGGGAGGCTCATCAGCAGTTTGTTTGGAGGTTGCCCTTTGCGTGGCAGCCGGAGCAGGGGGAGGCGGTGGGAGAGCAGCAGCGGGAGCAGAAGGTGGGTTTGGGATGTGCAGGAAGGGGACATCACTGCAGGATGGACAGTGGCAGCTCCTGGCAGCGGGGGCTGCCTGTGCTGAGCAGGCTGGAGCCCTCTCCTGCTCCAGAGCTTAGCCCTAGGGCAGTTTGCTGGAGTGTTTCCTGCTTGTAATCAAAAAATGCATTTTTCATGATTGAAACGAAAAGGACACTGAAGTTGCAACCGCAGCAAACAAATAAATTAACTTTTAATGACTTCCCATCTACTTTTGTATTTGCCTTAGCAGAAGCTCTGCCAGAAAGCTTCAAGGCAAGGGGTGGAAGGAGATGAGCTCTGCAGGACCCTTCCAACCCAGGCTCTGCTGTGATTCCCTGATGAGTATTTTGCTGTAGCCCTGCTCTCCATGGAACAGGTCCCCCCTTGTCCTTTCAGGTTTTCCTGCGGTGCTGCTGAGGAACCTGCGGCACCCCGTGTACCTGCTGGTGGTGCTGGCTCAGGTCAACCTCTCTGCCATGGTTGCTGGGTTAGCAACGTTCATGGGCAAGTTCCTGGAGAGACAATTCTCCCTCACAGCGTCCCTGGCCAACATGATCATCGGTAAGTGTTGCTGAGCTTTTGGCTCCTTAAAATATGATCTAGAAATTAGGAAGAATTCCTCTAGAATAGAGCCTCCCTCTCAGAATCGATTGGAGAGTTCAGAGATCCTGCCACAGAAGTGTTTAAAACACGTTTTTGAACAAGCAGCACCTTAGGGAAAGAGGCCTCTGAGGTCTGCACCAGATAAATTGGGATAAAGTGAGCAGAGCAGACTGGCAGAGCCCAGGGCCGGATGCAGGCAGGAAAGTTAAATGCTGAAGCAGTGCTGTCCTGCCCCGATGTGCCCGAGCTCTTCACAGCCCTGATTTACCCTCTGCATTCAAGTCAGCACCCTGTTCCATCCATGAATTCCTCTAGCGTTTGTTCTCAACACTGAGTCTTGCTTGGCCTTGTTCTTTCAGATCAAAAAGCTTTCTGTAGATGAAAATTCCTTCCTTGCGTGGGTATTTATGGGCTGAAAGCGACCTTCCCATTGATTCGTAGCTGAATTAAACAGTTTGCACGTGTCTAGCTGGGTCTCCCCCCAAAAATGGGGGGTTTTATGTAGGTGGGGTTTTACAAGGGTGACCACAGAAATGGGCACAATCCCGTGCTGCACAGAAATTAAACATCCTCCCCAGACTTGGTGTTTCTTCCTGTCCACACTGAAAAATCACATCTTGCTGGGTGAAACTCAGTTTTCCACTGCTCCTGACATCTTCCATCCATGGATACGTGAGGCAGCCAGTTTTCTGTGGGATCCTACTGCTTTTGAAAAGCAGCTTTTCCCTACCACTATTCCCTTGGTCCCTTCTGAATCACTTGTGCCGGAAAATAGGAACCCGACAGCAAATCCTCTGGGGTTTGCTGTGAGAAGGGACTGATAGAGATCAGAGATGGAAAGCAAAGTTCAGTGATAGGACAAGGTGGAATGGCTTGAGATTGGATATTAGGAGGGAATCCTTCCCTGGGAGGGTGGGCAGGCCCTGGCACGGAGAGCCCAGAGCAGCTGTGGCTGCCCCTGGATCCCTGCAAGTGTCCAAGGCCAGGTTGGACACTGGGGCTTGGAGCACTCTGGATGGCGGGAGGGGGTGGAACCGGGTGATGATTGAGGTCCCTCCCAACCCAACCACCTGTGTGGTTCCCTGACTCCGTGCCCTGCCTTTCCCCAGGTGCTGTGAACATCCCTGGGGCCATGGTGGGGATCGTGGTGGGCGGTGCCATCCTGAAGCGGTTCCAGATGTCCCTGAGGCAGTGCAGTGCCCTGTGCGTGCTGGGCATGCTGCTGTGCCTGCTCACCGCCTTCCCCCTGCTCTTCCTGGGCTGCCCCACGCAGAGGGTGGCCGGTGTCACCTACTGGGACAGGTACCAGGGGCTGGGCACAGGGAGGGCATCCCCAGGGTAGGCACATCCCAGCCACAGCTGGTGTGGCAGCAGCCCCAAAGCCCAGGTTTAATGTTAGAGCAGCCCCAAAGCCCAGGTTTGGTGTTAGAGCAGCCCCAAAGCCCAGGTTTGGTGTTAGAGCAGCCCCAAAGCCCAGGTTTGGTGTTAGGGCAGCCCCAAAGCCCAGGTGTGGTGTTGGAGAGCCCCAAAGCCCAGGTTTGGTGTTAGAGCAGCCCCAAAGCCCGGGTTTGGTGTTAGGGCAGCCCCAAAGCCCAGGTTTGGGACCAAGCATGAAGGAAGGGGGTGGCTCCCGTGCCCGTTTGTGGTTGGGATGTTTTGCCCAGACAGAACAAAGGCTGGCAGTGCCGGTGGAATTCCCGACACACGGAGAAGGGTTTGTTGTGCAGTCCAGCGGGCTCTCCGTGCTCTCAGCCCTCACGCAGTTCATTAGCTCCGTGGGATGCCCGCGGGTGATGCTCCAGGGCTGCACTAACCTCTCCTCGTGCCCAGCTCCGTGTTGGGAGCCCTGGACGCGGGGTGTAACGCGCAGTGCCGCTGCCCCCGGGAGGGCTTCAACCCCATCTGCGGCTCCGACGGCGTGGAATACACCTCGCCCTGCTCCGCCGGCTGCAGCGACGTGAGCATCCACGCAGACAGCTCCGTCCTGGTGAGTCGGGGCTGGGGCAGGGCTGCTGCGGGCTGCCCGGTGCCCAGCTCCAGGCTGCCGAGGCAGGCTCTGCGTGAGAGGGGAATGGAGCGCAGCAGGAGCGGGGTTTGCTCCTGCCCTTCCTTTGGTTTGCGCTGCTCTGCCGCCCTTGCTGGTCTCTCCTGTGCTGCTCCCGGCCTGTCACTCAGACCCCGGCAGCCCGGAGTGTTCCCTAATTTCTGCATCTGCCATTTTGTTAGGATTGTCGGGTGTGACTTTTCATATCTGGTGCCAGTTGTATCCCACCAGTTGATCAAGTCTAATTATATAACCTATCATCAATTGTTGTCCACGTTTATTGGAATGAGCCTAACCCTAAAAAAATAAAGAAAAGGACAGATTCCTCATCCATCACCCCAGGGCATCTTTTCTTTGCTGTAAGGCTCTGCTAGTTATTTATGAGCCTTTCTAAGGTGGGTTTTTTTCCACGTTTGATTTCACACTGCCCTGAGCTTGGGCTCTGCCCTGCACACAGCCCTGGATGGAGGGGCTCACAGCAGGAATTCCTGCTCAACATCCCATCCATCCCTGCCCTCTGGCAGTGGGAAGCCATTCCCTGTGTCCTGTCCCTCCGTTCCTTGTCCCAAGTCCCTCTCCAGCTCTCCTGGAGCCCCGGACAGGGCTCTGAGGTCTCCCCGATGAGTGCTAATTACCGGTAATTATTTCCAGACAAGTCCTACCCCCTGTCCTTCACTCTGGCAGCTGGCGGCAGCGTTCCCTGCCATCTGCACATCCCCGGGCTGCCTCTGGATGTTCTCTCCTCTTTGCAGAACTACACCGGCTGCAGCTGCATCATCGCGGGAGCGGGGCCGGCGGGGGCCGCCCGCCCGGGCACCTGCGGCACCGCCTGCTCCCACCTCTTCGTGCCCTTCGTGGTGCTGTCCTGCCTGGCAGGGATCCTGGCCAGCACCTCCCACACGCCGTCCTTCATGCTCATCCTCAGGTGGGGACACCCTGGGCAGCCACAGAGGGGATCTTGGGCTCAGGAGGAAGGATTTCTCCAGCTGCGGGACTGGGGGTTCAATCAGCCCTTGCTTGGGGTTAAACCAGCCCTGCACCGCACCTCCTGCCCTGTTCCTGCATGGCTTTACCTGGGCACAAGATGCACCTTTAACTCAGCAGTAATTCAGCACCAGCGCTTGGGCCCTTCTCAAGGCAGCTCTGTGTGAAGTTGGGAAGTTTATTTACCTTCCTTTGCTTGAAAGCAGGCTCCCCTCCCAGGGCAGAGAGGCAATCAGGGCTCCAGCTTCCCACATCCCTGGAAAGGTGCCTGTGGGGTGGCAGCAGGATGGAGCCAGCCTAGATGTGAGCCCAGGCTGGTGGGGCTGGACCCCAGGATGGGCAAAGCTGAGGCTGAGGGGAAAGCCCTGGGGAAATCTCTGTCTTAGTCTATAAATTATGCTTCCAAGCTCTTCCTGGGTTTGGCAGGATTTTCAGGCCAAGAAAAGGCCATGGTCAATGTTTAGCCCTAATGAGTGAACCCTCATCAGCTTTGGTGATGTAAATGGGAACCCCTGGGATCCTCGGTGGCTGGGTTGAAGGACAAATGTGTGGGTGAGGTGCTGTGCCAGGGAGGGAAGCATCCGTCCCACAGGGCACGTGTTCCATCTCGTTTCTCAGGAGCATCCAGCCTGAAGACAAATCCTTCGCTGTTGGGATACAGTTCATGCTGCTGAGAGTTTTAGGTAAATTGAAATGTATTAAAATACCGTCCTGGAAAATAATGGCAGCTCTTGGAGAGGGCTTTCCCATGGCAGGGAAAAGGGGGTCTGGGGGTGATCGTGGTGGGGGTGAGACAAGGCAGCTCCAAAGGCTCCATCTCCATGTGTAAACACAGGAGGGCTGGGAATAACTTCAGATCCAGGAGTTCGGGCTGTGTGCAGACACTGCTCTGCTCACCTCCAGCGTGTCAGGGGAGCTCCAAACCCCGTCCTGTGATCCCACCAGTTATTTTTCCAAGGGGGAAAATTCATGTTGCCCTGGAGGCCCCCCAGGGCAGCCATGGGAGGGGACAGTAAATGCTCAGTGTACAGGGGAGGTGAGCACTAGGACAGGCTGCCCAGGGCAGTGGTGGAGCCCCTGTCACTGAAGTGCTCAGGAGGCGCCTGGCTGTGCCACTTGGGGCCATGGTTTGGGCTGTGGCACCCGGGGCCATGTTTTTGGGGTGGCTGTGGCACCCAGGGCCACCCAGGGATGTGGTTTTGGGGTGGCTGTGGTACCCGGGGCTGCGTCTAGGGCTGTGGCAGCCGTGTTTTTGGGGTGGCTGAGGTGGGGGCGCGGCAGGGCCGGGCTGACCCTGTGTTCCAGCGTGGATGCCGGGCCCGGTGCTGTACGGCAGCGCCATCGACACCACCTGCCTGCTGTGGGAGAGGAGGTGTGAGCGCAGGGCAGCCTGCAGATACTACGACAATACCCTCTTCAGGCAGAGGTAGGCATGGACAGCGGCCGGGGGGACGTGGCATGGGGACAAACCTCTGGGAGCGCGCAGGGACACCACCAAGGAGCCTGCCGGCTGGAGAGCACTGAGCTCCGCTCCCGGGGCAGCTCCCTGCCCTGTGGATGTGGCAATCCCTGGAACAGGCTCCCCAGAGCCTCGGGGGTGGGTGCTTGGAGCACCAGAGAGCAGCCCCGCATCCCTGCCCCGCTGTGTTTGCACCCCCAGGTATCTGGGGCTGCAGTTCTTCTTCGAGGTGGGCGCGTTCCTGTGCTTCGGGGCCGTGTATCTGATCCTCGGCAGGCAGGAGAGGGAAGCCAGCCAGGCACAGCAGACAAAGGCAGAGCCAGAGAAGCAGAAGCTGGCAGGGAACTCCGTGAAGAGCCCGGAATCCAAAGTGTGACGCCGAAAAGGTGGATTGTGCTCCACTCTGGGGAGGTGAAACCCCGTGAATCAGCCCACTGGGCAGGGTGGGTGCTCGGAGTGACGGACCCTGGGGCTGCTCCCTGACCCCGCCGGGGGCTGGACTCTTCCTGCAGTGCTGCAGATCCATCCACACGTTGTTCTCCACCTCAGGGCTGCAGCTTGTTCCTTCACGTGGCTTAGCCCACACACTTTAACCCGTGGACTCTGCAGAGTTTGTGTCCTTCAGAGCAGTTTTTCCTGCTGACTGTCTCGGTGATGCCAGCACTGAGCATTAACCCGAAACCTGAAGGATTTTGTGGTGTGGGTTTTTTTAAATAGATCATTTATAAGAAACGGTTTTGTACTGAACCCATAGATCTCCGTGACTGATGACTATAATTACAAATCTTATTTCTTGTGTTATCAGCACTTATTTTTTGATGGTCACTGCTTGTCACAGGAGCTCACTGAAGCACGTGGGAGTTCAGGTGCATTCCTGGTTTGTAGTTGCAGAAGGGCAGAACTTTTCCCAGGGTTGCAGGATCAGAGGACGGGGTTGGAGCCCTCGCCAGACTGGGTAGAGCTTGTGGCTGAACCATCTGAGCCCAGCACCAGCCAGCCTTGGGCTCTCTGAAGGGGGTTCTGTCTGTAATTATGGGGTGGAAGTCCAGCCTGGTGCTATTTCGGTTCAGCTGCCTCCATTTCCTGCCCTCTTCCCATCCTGGGGCTCCTTCCCACCCAAGAGTGGATTGTGATGCTCCGACCACCAGCGAGCAGCCACAGCCACTGGGTAACACTGTCATTTCTGGCTCCAGGATGGAATTTAGTAGAGAAAACAAAGCTTGTAAGTTCAACCCAAATACGCAGAAAAGAAATACACAGAGGGGAAAATCCATTCCCTCCTCCCACCCTGGCAGAGATCCCCTGGGAAGGGCTGCGTGTGCAGAGAAGTGGAAGGGAGAAGGCCTGTGGTGAAGTGACTGAATCTAGCTATGTCCCCAAACTGTTTGCCCGACCATTCTGAGGGGCCCAATTACCTCAGTGCAGACTGAGAGGTTAACTGGAATTTGTTAGGGGTTTGGCCTGGGGTTTTTTTTTTCCTATTTTTGTGCAGTGCCTTGTGTTCACTGAGTTAAGAGTTTATAGCCCTGGGAGAGTTTTGCACTATCCTCTTCTCCAAGCCATAGCCAGGCAGCAGGAGAGGAAGGGAACGAGGTTCTTTGGGCAGGAGGAGGGAAGAGACGGTGGCCACAGAGGTTGTTCCAGCTCCTGGCAGCCCAGGAATCTGTGGCATCCACGGAGGAGAAGGTTCTTTCCTGGCTGAGCACAAGCCTTGGCTCACAGGCGCTTTCCTACCATGCTCAGCTCAACCCCAAGTGCCTCCAAGGTACTTTCCACACCACAGCAAACAAAAAAACAGCGCATTTTGCTCCATGTGGTGTGAGGAGTGGGGAGCTTCTGTGTGTTCTGCCAGGAATCTGCCACGGATTGAATTATTTTCCAATGGAAATGTTCAAGCTCAGGCTGGATGGGGCTTGGAGCAACCTGGGGTAGTGGAGGGTGTCCCTGCCCACGGCAGGGGGTGGGATGGGATGAGTTCTCAGGCCTTTCCAACCAGAACCATTCCGTGGTTCCACGGTTCTCTCCTCCATCCCACTGGAGCTGCTCAAGGCTGTGCAGCCTTTCTGAAGCCGCTCAAGCCACTGAGAGCAGTGGCTCCATTTACAGAAAGGAGGGGAAAAGGGGATAATTAAACAAACCAGAACAAACAGCGAGTTTGATTGCCTGTGCTGCCGCTGCAGGTGGCAGACAGGCTGCACTTCCCTCTGCTGCCTGCTTGGGATCCTGATGGATGCACAAGGAGCCTGCAGGACGGCCTGGGCAGCTCACTCCCAGCCCCTTCTCACTGCTGGGCTCGGGGCTGCACGTTCATTTTCCACTTGGAAAGCTCCCATCACAGCGTAGGAAGGTCTGGCTCAGGCAGTGCACGAGCTGGCACAGCCTGAATTCTTCCTTCCCTCGTTGCCCCTCCAGCAGAGAACAGATCCCTGTGGATAAGCATCCAAGGCACTTGCAAACTGCCTTAGCTCCAGGCCTGTTACTCTGCTTTTGCTCTGGTAATTTCCATCAATTTGGGCTGGAGTTTCTATAAAGAGAAATAAACCCACCTGTGCTCTTTAAGAACGCGGTTGAAAGGGACTGACTTGCCAGGGAAGATTAAAGAGAGGCAGTTTGGGAAGGCTGCTCCCACCTCCCGTCAGCAGGGAGGGAGATAAAGCCCAGGGAATATGAAAGGCTTGGCAGCAGTGTTTGATGCAGAGCAAGGGGCAGGCAGGTAGGAGGGCTGCAAAGAAAGGAAGCAAAGGAGGGGGGAGCAGCAGCAGAACCCACCCTGTGCTGTTCCCCAGGTTCTCCCCAGAGGAGATATCCCCTGGAGACAGCCTAAAACAGAATTTACAGAGCACTGCAGGGCACAGCTTGGGCAGGAATTCCAGCCAGAAATTGCACTGGGGCGGGTTTACAGGAGCTAATCCAGCTGGGCCAGAACTCCATGGACTTCCCAGAACTGGAGCACTGGAGTGGTGCCAGGGGTCACAGACCTGGAGGCAGAACGGTGCCTTTAAGGGTGGTGAGAATTGCACAGGGTCAAGAGAAGGAGCTAAAACTGGAGGGAAGGACCCAAAGCACTGACAGAGCCAAGAGCTGCTTTAAAGCAGAGCATAATTTCCATTCCTCTGGAAAAAAAAGTGAAGCTGAAGCTTCTAAATCACCCTTGGTGTGTTTAGGGCAGCCAGATCTCTCCCTGGAGTGCTTCTGGCCACTGCTGCAGTCGAACCCAAAGGATTTCTCCTGGTTTGCTGCTGGTGGTTTTCCAGCACAGGGGATAGGGATGGTCCCAGGTGGATTCAGTGGCTGTCTGCAGGGAGCCAACAAAACATGAATCAAAACCCACTGATTGTTTCTCTTAAAACTCACTCGAGCTGCCTCTGGCAACCTGAAATCTGTTCCCAGAAAATGCTCCCTGAGGAGACAGTTTGTAGCTGAAAGACAGAGAATTGCTGTGCCTGGGACTGAGGCAGAGCTGTGGATGGAATCCAGTCCTCAGGCTGAGGAACAGGAAGACAAATACATCCTTAGATGTTACACTGAAGTTCAAGAAAATCTGGGAAGTTCCCAGAGGGACACTGAAAAGATGAGCCAAGGAATCACTGAAGTGCTACCAATTAAAGCCACAATTCCAAAAATTGGAGGTTTCCAGGGATCTCAGAAGGGGAAAACAGAGCAACTGGGCAGATCCAGACCCAGCTCAGCAGTAAATCCCTGGAAGGCTGCACAAGAAGTGACTCATCCATGTGCAGTCACTTGGATAAGGATGTCATGGATTGTCTCACATGCATCACATCAAACATTTCACTTCTCCTTCGGGCAGGCCCCTGTCCCACCTGGGGAAGCTGCGCTACCTCCTGGCTGAAGGAAGGATTTTGATCCTGTCCCACCTTGTTCCCATAAACCAATTATCAGCCAGATGGAATTATGCAAAGAGGAGAAAAAGAGGAGAAAAACCAGGCTTAATTGGAAAGCTACAGCTCCAGGAGCTGCAGGTGGTTTGCTGCCTGCCCAAAAGGATTTATCTACAAGAATCTCACCAGGACAGGTCTGTCCTGTCTCTAGGACTAATCAATATTTTAATTAATTACTGGGACAATGAGAGAAGCGGGAGCTAATAAAATTGCTGCTTGCGGTCGCGAGTGCTGTGGACGGCAGGATTGGAATCCAAATGATTCCCAGCAGACTGGAGAAGTGCTGTGAAATGGATAACACTGGGATCTAACATCGAGAGCAGAACAGTGCTGCAGGGGAGGGAGGTCTGGGGTGCAAAGTTTGCCTGTGAGAAAGAGGATGTGGCACCAGCTCATACGGAGCAGAAGAGTTTTAAGCTCATATTGTCCCTTTAAATTAGATTGGCATTCACCACAACTCACTGGCTGTCCTGTGAGGGGAAGATTGCACTTGGAGGCATAAAATTATCTCCCCATGTTGCTGAATTGAATAAGTTTCCCTGCTTATTGCCAACTGCATCTCCTCCGTGCTCTCTCCAAGGTCCAAGCAAACAGAGCAGAGTAAATCAGGAATTATCGCCTGTGTTTAGAGACAGGTTGAGTAATGATTACTCCTGAAATATGGAATTCATCTTTGGGGCTTAATGGGCTTGCAGGGGAGCTGTGCAGGAGCTAGCTGCTGAAGGCTCTGAAATGATTGTGGTGAGGGAAGAGCATCCTTTATCCTGCAGATGTGATAAGGGCTGATGCTGCTCCCCGAGCGCCTTCTCAGCCCCGGCCCAGCCTCAGCCTCAGCTGTTGCTTCCAGGCTGCTGAAGGACAGAGGTGCTTTCACACAGCACTGATAAAGGCTGCCAGGACACTTTAATCCCTCTCCCCTCACTTTTTAAGTTAGAATGTCACTTGCTGAAGAGCCCAGAACCTGAGATGGTTCCAAGCTGTGCGCGCCAGTACAACCTTCTGAGCAAACTAAGAAAAAATAACTTTGCCTGGATAAACTTTCTGTGGAATTCTTCTTGCTCTTGCTCCTGCTGTTAAAAAAGGCTTCCCTTTCCACCCTGCCCACCTCCTGTTTGTCCCAGTGCCATGATCTAATTACACACTGGGCACTGAGTGTGTCCCAATTGCACTCATGGAGCTGTGGGGAGGCTGTGCTCATCTTTCTTTTCCCCCCACAGTTTCTGATTTCTTGTGACTGCAGGAGTGCTCTGGAGCGTGGGCTGGGCACAAATAATGAGTTATCATAAAACCTGTGGTCTGGGAGCTGGGACGTGCCTGTGTGTGAAAGCACCTGCAGGAACAATAAATCCAAGTGCATGGGGATGGGCATGCTGAGAAATGGAGACACTGTGGATGAGGACCAAACTGGGAACACTGGGGAAAGCTCCATGCCCAGCATGCCTGATGGGGTACAGCCCCCACAACCCCGAGACAGGGCAGACCCATGCCCAGCCTCAGAGGAAGGAGATGACAGCAGCTGTGCCTGATTCACAAAACCCAAAATAAGCATGATTTTAGGGCAAAAGACACCAGCTACACACCCCTTTCCAAAAACTATTTGTTACTGCAAACGACGAGGAATGGCAGAAAGATGGAAAGGCCCAGACATTCCGGAGGCCTTGCAACACTGCTGGGATGATCCTGGGCAGACTGAGACACACAGCCCTTGGCTCTGGCAGCCGTGTGGGTGGCAGAGGGGGAGCGGGGGAAATCCAGGAGCAAGAGACTGGAATTGAGCTGGACTAAAAGAGGTGTCACTTTCCTATGCCAAAGGTCTCCCACTGAATCTTGCTGCACCGGTCTCCCACACCTGGGGCAGAAGGGGCACAGCCCTGCCTGTCCCCTCCAGCAGGGAGGTGACACCTCCAGCTGTCCCAGGGCTGGGCTGGGGCTCACCTGGCCCGAGGATGTTCAGGCACACAAGAGTTTCTCTGGACCCTGGTGATATGACAGGCAAGCCCAAAGGCAATCACAGCTTTCCAGTTTCCAGGAAACCGGAAAAAAAGAGGAATAAAAAAAGCTGTGGTTAACAGCTGGAGTGTCATTCCCTGAAGTCCCAGCTGCAAAGTTTCCTGCATTTCTCATTCCTCAGGGGAGCCATTGCAGAAGATGTTCTGGGAACAGAGTGAGCAGTGCCTAAAAAAAAAAAAAAGCTGGGAATCTGTGGCAGCTCAAGCCAGGTGTCTCTGCAGGGAACAACATCCCAACAGGGTAACCCTGAGCTCCTGGGCAGCCTCCACTGTCCCATTGCCAGCCCTGGCCGTGCCCCGGGGTTCTGCTGTCACGCATCCCTTTTCCTGAGGCTGGGGCACATCCCAGGGGCGAGCCCTGCATGGAGCCAAGCACACAGCCCTCAGCAAGTGGCCTCTGTGTGCTCACATTCCTCTGGCTGCTCAGAACCTCCTCGGGGCCGTGGTGTAGTGCAGAGAGAGCTCCGGGGCTTTACATCTGAGGTTAATGAATGATAACTCCACTTCCATGTTTCTCTTCCACAGAGGGAGGAAGGGAGGGATTCCTACTTTCTGAGGGGGAAAAATAGAAATAAATTTTTTTTAAAAAAAATAAATGAGATGCCTCTGTTGTGCCCTGTGTGCCTGCTACTAGTGCTGGCTCCCCTGGGAATCACCCCCTTCCCAATCCCACAAAAACATCTAAGCCAGTGAGCTCAGAAAGGGTTTGGGGCTGCTGCCGGCAGCCTGGGGGCAGCTGCTCTCTGCCATCCAGTTCCCTGCACTTCAGTCCCCTCAGACTTCTCCAGACACAGCAATAATGAGTGAACTCCAAGTCCTGAAGCAAGGAATAAATCATGACACGGGTGACACTTGTAATTGAGAGTTTCTTAATTGCTGTGTTTGATTAAAGAGAGCTGCCAGCTTTGTGCATGAAAGGCAGAGATTCCAGAAACCCAGGGTTGGAAGAAAAGAGGATAAGAAGATGATGGGAACAGAAAAACGCGAGATCAAGGAGAAGAAAGGCTCGGGAGAAATCTTGTTGGAGTACCAGAGATAAGGGAGACAAAAATAGAGCGAGTGGTTTCACTTGTGACTACATCCATGTTTATTTCTGCCCTTTTGGGGCACAAATACAGGGATTTGTGCTCTCCTGGTGTGAAATGCAGCAGCTATTTAGCACCACAAAGCGCCAAAGATAAAGGCAGCATATCAAAAAGAACTAAAACCCACTGGGAAATTGCTTTTTTTGTTGAAGTAACAGCACCAGGGGAATAGGAAAACCTTTCATTAGAAGTTTGGTGGCTGGGCTGCCAGGAGGGCCCTGCTCCAAAAAGCCAGGAGCTGCACCTTGTGAGTCCCAGGTGTGTCTCCTGCCTCTGCAGCTCCTGCCAAGGCCAGGGAGACAATCCCTGTGCAGCTCAGGCACTTCTGGGATGGGGGTGGCTCTCCTGCCCCAAGCTGCCTTCCAGGGATATTCCTGACCTCTGCAAGAGGTTCGGGGGGAAATCCAAAATATTGATCTCAGGGAAACGGCAAGCACAGAGGGAAGAGCAAGAGGACGGGGGAAAGATTCCCTCTGTGGAGGGGAAATTCCTTCCTGGGGCGTTATTCCCTGCCGTGGCGCCCTTTGCCAGCCCAGGTGGGCAGAGCACGGGGAGCAGAGCCCTTGAGGAGCCCAGAGAGGGTCCAGCCTGAGCAAGAGCAGGGCCAGCACAGGACATGGGCGCTCCTCTCAGACTTTTTTTTTTCCCCTTGTCCATCCTTTCCTTCATCTCCAAAGGAATTACCCAGAGCAGGAGCCTGCCTCTGTCCTGGTTGGACAGGTGTGGGCAGGAGTGGCAGCGATGCTTAAAGGGTGAGCCTGGCTCAGGTAAATCCTCCATCCTCCAACCCGGGTGACTTTTTTGTCTCTGTATGAACTCCTTAGCACTGACCTCGTTGCTCCCAGGTGGAAGCTGGAGGCTTGGTGACACTGCAGGAATAAAAATACTCCATTGCCTCCCGCTTTCACTGCTGTCCTGGCTGCTGTCTCCAGCCAGGTCTGAGCAAGTCTGCTCTGAATGAAAATTATATCTCTGCTATGGGTTAGTGGAAAGGGAGAGAAAGGAGGAGTCCTGGAGCAGCAGAGGTTTGCAGGGAGCTGGTGCCTGGGCACTGGGCCATGGTGGGGCAGGCCAGCTCTGACCCTGGGGATTTCCACAAATAAATGCACAAACACTTCCAGCTGGAGCCAAAATCTTCAGGAGACCCCTGAGAGGCTGCCTTGCACTGACCGATGTAGGGCACTGTCAGTGCACTACAGAAGTTTCACGTGGATGGAAATCCGACCCTAAGAAATTTTTGCCTTGAGCTAAAGCAGCCTGAAGAGTGGAAAATTTGGGGTGCTCTGTAAATAGCTTTTTTTTTTTCCTTCCCTTTAAAAGACCTTCAAATACATGGTATGGTTTTAATGAAAAACAGCCCCCCAACAATCTGCAGCACAGGCTCATAAAAGTTCCAGACTCGTTAATTTAGAGAATCATCACCAAAAAAACCCCAGGGTTCGGTGATTTCTAATGATTTCTTTTGTGAACAGAGAGTCAAACCGAGCTGCTTCGTTCCTACAACTCCCAATTGCTTCCCACTGATGGGTTTTTTCCCCGCATCACTTAAATCTGTCTCTCTTTAAACTGTGACAAATGTGAGGGCTTCTGGCACAGACAAATGGTGCATCACACTTTTGGAAAGCTCGAGAGTGTCTTCATTTTCTTTGTCACACGTCCCCAGCCTCCCTTTCTGTGGCAGCAGCATCCCCAGGAATGTCAGGGCTGCCACCATGGCTCCCTGAGCGAGGCTGGCTTTGGAGAGCTGCTGGTCCATGATCCTTCTGGGAAACAGCACCATTTCCAGAAGCAGCATCCTCCTGGCCCTTCCACACCTAGCAGGGCTTAAGGAAGATGGGGGCAGACATTTTAGTAGGTCCTGTAGCAAGAGGACAAGGGGGCAGGGATTTAAGCTAAAAGAGGGAAGATTCGGACCAGGAGTGAGGATTTTTTATGCTGAGGGTGGGGAGGCATTGGCACAGGTTGCCCAGAGAGGTGGTGGCTGCCCCTGGATCCCTGGGAACATCCAAGGGCAGGCCTCTGAGCAGCCTGATCCGGGGCAAGGTGTCCCTGCCTGTGGCAGGGGCTGGACTGGCTGAGCTTTCACAGGTCCCAAACCATGCTGTGACCTTGCAGGATTCCTGCAAGCTGGAGTGCCCTGTGCCACCCATCCGGCTTTGTTTGCCCTCTCCAGAGCTCTGGGTGATCTCTGCAGGGCTGGCACAGGGCAGAGGGCACAGCAGCAGTGGCACTGTGCCCCTTCTCCCCTTACAGCCCACGGCTGCGCTGCTGGGTCCAGCGTCAGCGTCTCCCTCCAAGGACAGCCCAAAGGGAGCTCGTGTGACAGCAAGGAGCATAATCAGAGGCCAGGAAAACATGAGCCACTGGGAAGCAGTCGGTGTCATTTAATCTGCAAGGAGGACAGAGGAGAGGAGACAATGACAGTGTTCAATTATGCAAAAGGTCACTGCCAAGGGGGGAGGACAGGACCGAGCTCCCAGGCACAGCAGCAGAAGTCACAATTACAGGCTGAGAGAGGGAGGGCTTTGGGCAGGCAGCAGCCAGGAGGGGTTTCATGGCACTGACCCTTTTTGAGGACACTCTGTTGTGAATGAGCGGCTCAGGGGCCCTGAAAGAATCCCCATCAAAGGTATTGGCAAAAGTGGTTTTGGTATAAACTTAGAAAAATGCAGCTGAACAAAGCTCGGTGGCGAGGGTCACCCTCACTGCCCACAGGGGTGGGACACACAGAGGAAGATCAAATTAGAATCAATTTGGAATGACCTGCATGGAGGCTGAAGGCACAAAAGGGTAAGGAAGCCCCCGCTGCTGAGTGGAGCCCCTCACTGCCTGAACTCCTGATGGAGCTGAGCTGTGGCCAGCTCCAATCTCCGTCTCAGACTTGGACAGGGACTTCTGTCTAAATGAATTAACCACGGGGATTTAATCAGTGCTAATTCAGAGCCTCAGCAAGGACCTGTTGAGCACAGAGGGTCTCTCTCCCCTGGGCAAGGACGGATGTCTTAGTCCTGGGTCAGGAATCTCAAGCCCTGCTCCAGGGGACATCCTACGGTGCAGCCACACTGCTGGGCAGGGAGAGCTCCAGGAAGGCTCCCCAGGCTGCCACATCCATGGGATAAAGCAGCTGGACTGTGGACAGGTTGCATCCAATGGGAAAAGCCAGCAGGAGGCTCCTGGTACCCACCCCTGCCTTTGTTCCTTGCTGAAGGAGTCCTGGAAAAGCCCCCGGGATTCCTGTGTCACTCATACCATCCCTGCTCCAAGCCCCTCAAAGCCCCCGGGGCCACTCTCCCGCTTTGGGGGGTTCCTGGAGGAATTCTTGGCTCAGACATAGCTGGAGCCCTCAGCTCCTCGAGAGGCAAACTGCTGCTGGTTTGAGGGGTGCAGGGTGTGCCACGGAGCTCTCCCGCCCCTCCGCAGCCTGGCTTTTGGCTAATCCGGTCTCACACCCCCCAGACACCCAGCCTGGCCTGCCCTGTGCTTGCTGCAAGCAGCCAGGAGCTGAACACCCCACACTTTGGGGGGACCCCGCTCTGGGGGAAGTGCTGAGGGGAAAAAGCTGCCCAGGGTTCTGTCAGCTGTAGCTGCACTCCTTGGGAAGTAATTCTGAAATGATGGATCTGCTCCTGCGTCCAGGCTCTGAAAGAACAGGGAGATAAATGGGGGAGGCTGCAGGGAAGAGTTATGGGAGTGATTCAGGAGCTGGAAAAGCGCATGTGAGCGTGAGAGATGAGAGCAGCCCTGGCTGTGGAGATTACGGCAGCAAAGGTTAAGAGGCTGCTCCGTTGCTCCCCGTGCTTCCCGGCGAGAACAGAGAATGCCTGACAGGAAAGGATCTCAGATGCTCCTTGAGCTGAACCTCAGGAGTTCACAAAGTGTTTGGACAACATTCCCAGGGACCCTTGGGGTGTCCTGTGCAGGGCCAGGAGCGGCACTCGCTGGTCCCTGTGGGTCTGTCCCAGCCTGGAATATTCCACGGTTATTTGGAGAAGACCTGGCTGGCACAGGCTGAGGAGAGGCAGCAATTAAGCAGGGTGGCTAATTGCAGGTTGCACTCCTGGGAAGTGTGTGGGCATTCAGTAACCCCGAAGGAATTCCAGCACTGAGACCTCCCCGTGTCCCTCCTGCTGCCCCAGGGATCCCTCTCGGGGTGCTTTGGGCAAGGACAGCAGCTGGAAGCTACAAGCCATGGAAATGCTCCCTGCAGGAGTGATTTCCATGCCTTTTCCCTGGAGGAAATGCTCCCTAGAAATGGATTTTGGTCCATTTCCATCCTTTTTCCCAGGAGGGAATGCTCCCTGTGACCCAGCAGAGACCACCAGCTGCTGACGGATGTGCCCAAGGCTCCTGCTTGACCCTGCTGCCAGCACCACCTCCCTCCTCTTCCTCTTGGAAATCCCCCAACCCTGCTCCAACCCAGGGGATTAAAGAGCCCCACAGCCAGGTCCTGCTGTGAGTTATCTGGAGAGGGGTCACCTGCCAAGCTGGCACCTTTTTGCCCCTGCTCTGCTTCCTTGTTCCGCAGCTGCCATCTCAGTTTGGAGTCATCCCAGCCACTCTGTCTCTGCCTCTGAAGCCGGACCAGATGGCCCTGCTGCAAAAGGCAGAGCACAACTTTGCCTACAACTTCCTAACCAGGTTCTGACTGTGTCCATCGTCCATTAAAATGGAGATAAAACCAAAGAAAAGTCATTAGCAGTTTAGCAGAGGGTCAGAAAGGAGATTATTGACTTGCTTTATCGCAGCTCCAAAATCCTCCTAAGAATAGAGCACTTTAGATTAATTGGGGGGAAAATGGATTGGAAAGTTGCAATTAAGTTGATGTCATAATTTTGGGGGAAAAAAAAAACAGGTGTTCTGCTACAGCTGTAGTTCTCTCCCTGACTTTAATTGGTGTCCAGTCCCAGTTGTCTGTATTGATAAAATGCTGTCCATTAAAAAATGTCTAATTAGCATTGGTTTAAAAGGTACAAACATTTTAAAGGGGGAAGAAAATATTATTAAAACCCAGAAAAACTTCAACACTTGTTTTTCCTTTAACCTTTCGGAGGCTGGGGGTAATTGTCTCGGCCCTGTGCAGGAGCGAGGGAGAGCAGCAGGATGCTTAATTGCACATCACCGGAGGAGTTCGGGGGCGCCCCTCAGGCACACCCCCACCGACACCGAGGGCCTCATCAGCAGGGTTCCCACTGCACGTCCTGCAGCCCCCTGAGGCCGGGGGGAGCTGGGGGAGGCAGCAAAGCCGCTGCTGCTGGGAACGAGCATTTCTGCCAGGCGCGAAGCAAAGCGGGATGCCCCGTGGAGAGGGGCACAGCCCATCCCGGACTGCTCTGCGCGGATCTTTCTGATAACAGCCCTGCCCCAGAGGCTTTTTCACAGGATCACAGGCTGGCTTTTGGGAGGGACCCTGCAGCCCATCTCAGCCCACCCCTGCCATGGCAGGGACACCTCCCACTCTCCCAGGCTGCTCCAAACCCCGTCCAGCCTGGCCTTGGACACTGCCAGGGATCCAGAGGCAGCCACCTGTGGGCTTGACATTTCTGAGCCTGAATTTTAGCTTGCTAACCATTGCTAGCTCCTTTCCCAAGGGAAACTGTCAACTGTTTCCTTTTTTCAAAACCTCTCTCTCTGTTTCTCAGCACAGGTTCAGCAAACAGTGTTCCCTTTGCCAGAACAGCTGTCCCTGAAACAGGGGTTGTTTCCTATTCCTGAACCAATGGAGAGCAGTGTCAGTGCCACGGACCAATAACAGACCTTTTTACACAGCGTGTTATAAAGGAAACCGTTGGAATTGTAAATAAATCCCTCTTTCTCTCCTGACAGCTCTATGGAGTCAATCTATTTCATGTCCCGCCATGACAGCCACCACCGCCCTGAGAAACCCATCTCAGTGCCTCAGCACCCTCACAGGGAGGGATTTTTTTTTTTCCAACCTGGATAACTTACTACTTTCCTGCACTGCTCTGGAGAGGCAGCAGCTGGCCAGCACAAACCAAGTGAAGCTTCTGATCAAGCAAGTTTCTGACAGCCCCATCGAGTGCTCCAGAGGGGAAGCAGGTTCTGCTCTCTGTGCCTCTGCCTGGCATTCCCAATCTGTGCTGGCACCAGGACAAGTCTCTGAGGTCCTGAGGGGTCTCTGGGGCTCAGGGGATGCCTCAGTGATGAGCACAGAGAAACTTGAGGCACTGAGGAGAAGAAGAAGGAGAAACTGAGTTTCTGCCCTTCTAATAACGTCTCTGCTTGATTGCAGCTAAAAATCCTTCACTGCATTTAGATCAGAGGAGTGAATTTGGAAGTGTGTGCCCTGATAACTTCAGGCTGGCAAAGGGCAATTCCCTTTGCTTGCCCTGAGCTTTCTCGAGGGCTTTTGCAGAAATTCCCCATCTCAGCAATGCCACCACTTCCTTTTTGGGTGTTTATACCCTTCAAACAGCTCTGCACAGGCTCCAGATTCTCCTTTGCCATCATTCACTTGAGCTTTTCATATTTAACTCCTTTAATCTCCCCCAATCAATCACTGCCTCCCTCCCAACCCTTCATCATTCTCAGCGCTGTTCCTGAACCCCTTCGGGATGCTGACACCCGTCAGGTACTGAGTTAATTAATAGATGGCAGATCTCTGCCAGTGCCAAGATGCACCCCTGGAAAACAACCTGGGAAGTGCAAAGGAAAGGGAAGGTCAGGTCTGAGCGCTGGATGGGGCAGCCAGAGCTGTCTGCGGAGCAGAAGCCGAGCAGGAAGAGCAAGAGGAGGAGCCCGTGTTCCTCCTGGAAGGGCATGATCCAAGAGGCTGCAGGCTGCCCCTGGCACAGACCTGGGTGTGGGCTCCCTGGACCCCAGAGGTCACACCCAGACCTGCCGTGCTGAGGGAGTGCAGGGATCTCTTTTTGGGGGGCAGCAACTGTGACACCGCTCAGACTGGAAGCCTTGACCAGACTTGCCCTTCCATAACTCATCCGTGGAGTGATTCCCCTTCTCCCCAGACACACCCACCTCTCCCTCCTCCAGAAAGAGAGGCGGGAGCGCAAAGCAGGGCTGTGCAATGCTGGACTGAGGAATGAGTGGGTGTCACCTCTCTTTGCAGGGCCAGGAAGGGGGTGAGGACACTGGAATGAACACTGCTGAGAGGAAGATTTATTAACCTCTTGCTCCCTTTTTTTTTTAGCGCTCTCAAAGTCGCCAATGTGCTTCTGCACCGCTTCCAAAAAAGAAAAGAGTTGCAGGTGCTGATATCATCTGGCTTCTCTGATTTGCTGGAAGCTGCTGGGGAAAGGAAGCAGAGATAAAGGAAGCCGATTCATGCAGCTCTCCCATGGGGATGGGTCCTCTGGGGACACCACCAGACACAGAGCGTTCCCACAGAATGTTTCCCTGAGAAGCTGTGGCTGCCCCTGGATCCCTGGGAGCATTCCAGGCCAGGCTGGATGTGGCTTGGAGCACCCTGGGATACTGGAAGCTGTCCCTGCCTGTGGCAGGGGTGGCACTGGGTGGGCTTTAATGTCACCTCCAAGCCACACTCTTCTCCTGCGTTCATTAGGGAAAGTTGCCTGCACTTCGGTGGGGAGCAGCAGGCTGCTGGTGGTTCCATGGCCAACAAAATTACAGGTAATTGCGGAAACCTGCCAGTGTCTCCACGCGTCCCTGTAGGATTCCCACTGCCATCCCCAGCTGTTTGCCCTCGGAGGAGCACGAGAGGAGGGACGTGTCCACGCAGATGTTATTTGTATGAATAAGGCTGGTGACCTTGCACTTGACAACTCTGCAGGCATGGAGCCCATCTTTGTGGACTCAAACTAGTACAGACAATAAACTTGAGAGACAGTGTATGAAGCAGTTATGCTGCTTTCTGGTAAAAGGGAGGGGAAAAAACATCCTCAAATAAGAGCAGCCAAGAGAAAGCTTCGTGGAGAGGTCAGGGACAGGAGGTTGCAGCGAGTGAAGGTATCCACAGAGGGTGAGGAGGTGTGAGCAAGGATGCAAGGCCAAGGACAGCCAAAAAAACACTTACTGCATGCTGGAGCGGGCTGTGGGAGAGCTTTGGGGATTTTTGTTACCTCTGAACAATGTGCAAGGACTTTGCCTCAATATTTAAGCAGAAAGCAAAGGACATTTAGGAGGACCCCTTGCACTTGGCTCTGCCTGCTCATCCCTTTTTGCAGCTCACCCTCGGGGCACCAAGGCCAGTGAAATAAAAGGATCCTGGCTAAGAGAAATCCATCCTCAGGAATGCAATATTCAGCAGGAAAATAACCCTGAGGGGGTCTGACACCCTCAAATGTTCTCTGGGTCAGCAGCGGTGGCATCAGGGCCAGGAGGGCTCTGCTGTCACCAGCTCTTGGACAAACCATGTGTCCTCACACCCCCAGTGAGCAAAGAGATGGGCTTGGCATGTCAGCAGCGTGCCCACTCTCCCATCCATCTTCCCTGCCCTCGGGAAATAAACACCAGAGCAAATATTGCCTCCCTGTCACACGGGGCTGGCCGGGCGCTGTGCTCCTGTTTGCCTTGCGCTTTGCAAGGAGCCGTGCCCCGTGACATCAGGGAAAGGGACACAGAACACGACAGGCCTGGGGCAAAGGGTGTCCTGGGAGGGGATGAGCAGCACCTCAGCTGCCCAAGGAAGGAATAATTATCCATGCTGCAGAGGGCAAGGGCTGCCGTGTGGATGTGGCTGGAGGCAGCCATTCCCAGAGATTCCCACTTCCACTGGCATCTCCAGATTTATGAGCCTGTCCTGGCTGCTCATTGGGAACATCTGCTCTGAGGGGAACCAGGGGGCAGGAGATATGGCCTTAGGTCCCAGGCCTGGCAAGGTTAAGCCTGAGGAGATCTCATTTAGCTGTTTCTTCTCCCCTCTTTCCCTCGTTTCTCTGCGCTGTGAGAGCCCCGCGGCAGCCGGTGGCTTTTTCTTTTACTCCAGATTGAACGTCGTGGAAAAATCCAAAGTGAAAGCCCGCGCACAGCTTTGGGGATGGAAGCTGCCAGCGAGGAGGAGGAGGAGGAGCCTGCAGGAGTCCTTGCAGGGGTGGGTGCCCACCGCTGCCAGTGCAGGATGCATGGCACCTCCACCCCACAGGGGACGTGCACCTGCTGCTTTCACCCCACAACCTTAACACTTGGCTCCCCAGGCCCCTCCCGATCTCTTGGCTTCCCAAGGGGTCACTGTTTTCCACAAAAAGCGCTTTCTTTTGCTGGTGTTTCCCGACTCTGACCCCAGTTTCTCCTTTCTCTGTGTGGAGAGCTCTCTTGGTAGAAGGATCTGCTACAGGAACACTCCTGTCCCGGCAGGACCCGAGCGTCCAGGGAGAACTCGTGAGACTGACAATTGTGCCGTCCTTGTACCCATTTTTGGCCACCACACACCTAAGGAATGTGTCCAGGCCAGACACACACACACTGCTGCCCCCTCTCCCGACAGGGTTTGAGCAGGACAGACCCTCCCTGGCTCCTGTCACCGAGGAGAGCAGCACGCTGCTGTTTGTGTTTGACCAACACTTGCAAGTGGCTGTGTGACATCTCAGCTCTTTAACCCCTGAGCTGCTGCAGCCAGAGCTGTGTCTCTTGGTGCTTTAGGGGCAGCCTTGGCTCCTGCCTAAAGCAGAGCCATGGGTTCGTGGGGATGCCTGTTCTCCCCAGGGAAAAGACAAAAGGAAATATGAAGGCAGAGACAGGGATTGCTCCTGTGCTGGTATCTCTGGTTGTGATGCCTGAGTAAATCTCTTCCCTCCTACCCACCGAGTTTGACAGGAAAGCATCTGGCTAAACATCCCCTGTGCTCCCCAGGTCCTGGGAGTGTCTGCTGGGTGGGGGGCTGGATTCCCAGAGCCCCTCAGCCAGCACCAGGTGCTGCTGCTCAGAGCAGGAACTCCCAGGGTGAGCGTGGCCAGCCCTCACCGTGTGTAAAACAACGCCCTGACCCCTGCCCAACCTTTCCCAGCCGGGTGCCCAGCCTTGGCCCGCATCTCCTCCCAGGAAATGATGCTGCACCTCGGGGCCCCCAGGGCAGAGCTCGGGCATGCAGCATCCTCACGGAGCACGGGAGCTGTGCTTTGAAGAAAGTGGCCTAACCCTTATCAGCCGCGGAGAATTTCATCAAACAAGCGGCAGCGGGGAAATGGAAATGCAGAGATACATAATTCATGGCCGAGAGGACACATTTAATAGGTGCGCTCAGCGGCAGCCCGGCTCGGCACCTTGCTCTCCGTGCTGGGGATGATGTCAGGTCACTCGGGATTAGCCCTTTGTTCTCCAAGGCTCCGTCTGCGCATCCCGAGCTCGGTGCAGGATGAGCTCTGCGCCCGGAGCCGCTCGCAGCCCCTGCTCGGCGTGGAGAGACCTTATTTACACATAAATGAGGAAGGCAAATATCCACAGCGGATCCCGAGGTTCAAGGTCCTGCTGGCAATTTCCTGCCCTTCTTTGCAAGGGCCGAGATAGCCCTGGGGTGTCTCCCGCCCTGGCCCCGCCAGGGCAGGGATTTGGGCGCAGGAAAGGGCAGGAACCCGAACCTCCATGAGCCCATCACATGGAACGGCTTCATCCGGGGACTGGGATGAGCTCGGCAGAGCCTCGGGGCTGCCCGTGCCGTGGGTTTCAGGGCCAGACAAGATTCCCTGGGCACTGCACAGGGCAAAGCCCGCAAGGAAAGTGCCGAATTCCCACCTGGGCTTCCCAGCTCCCTCCCTGGGGTTCCTGAACAGCCGCTGCCACCCGAGAAATGCAGAGGTCTCCTTGTCCTCAGTGCGGGGACAGGACACCAAGGTGGGATCTGGGGATGGGTCTGTCACCTGGAAAGGTGAGGATCCCGGGGAAGTGGGTGCTCCCAAGGAAATGCAGCTCCCAGGGAAGTGATCCCTCCCCAGTCCCTGCTCGGGAGAGCCAGCGCTGCTTCCTTGGGGCATCTGCCCTGCACTAGGGAAGGCACACGCTTTCCATTTGACAATGGGGAATATGGGAAGGTGGAAAAACCCAGCCTGGCATCCTCCTTCAACTCCCACTCGAATACCAAAATAACCGTCCAGGTTCTTCCCAACCCGTC
Organism: Donacobius atricapilla; assembly: GCA_013397315.1. Taxonomy (NCBI): domain Eukaryota; kingdom Metazoa; phylum Chordata; class Aves; order Passeriformes; family Mimidae; genus Donacobius; species Donacobius atricapilla. Next base: position 34,384 of record WBMY01008181.1, on the reverse strand, counting down.
CGAGGGAGGGGGTTTTCTCCTTCCCCTGCTCAGATTCGAGCCAAAGGCAGATTGATGACAAATCCCTGGGGTGGGAAGGGGAGGACCCAGCACTCCATCACCACAGCACGGCTCCCTGCAGACACATTCTCTGCACGGCAAAACAATTATTTATTATTATTATTATTATTTCCCTATTTCTATTTATTTTTCCTTTTCTCTTTCTCCATGTTTTTCTTTTTTCCTTTTCCCTTTTCTTTATCCTTTTCTTTTTTCTTCTTTTTCTTTACCCTTTCCTCTTCCTTTTATTTATTTTTATTATTTTCTCTTTCTCTTTTCTATATTTCTCTTTCTTTTTATTATTTTTTTCCTCCTTCTTTTGCCCTTTCTACTTTTCAACTTTCCTTTTCGCTTTCTTCCCCTCTTTGTCTCCAAATGATGTTTAATTCCTCTGGCAGGGCTCCAGGCATCCCCCAGGCCGGCCCTGCTTTTGCTGAGGGCTCGAGAGCCCTCTGCTGTCCACCCATCCCTCCCCTGGGCACGGCTCTGGGACCTGCTGCTCTGCCCTCCTGACCCCAGGGGCCGGGATGGACGCGGGCAGTGCCCATTAAAAATGCGTTCACGCGGCTCCAGGACAGTCACAAAGTCAGGAGAGGACGCTGGTGGCTTTTCTCCTGTCCCCCAAAGCCACCAGGTCCAGGCAGTTGTTGCCCTTATCGTGGTGGTCCGTGAACCTGGCCAGGGCCCTCCAAAATCACCGAAGGGCTGAGCACAGAACTGCTAAATCATGGAATCACAGGCTGGGCTGGGTTGGGAGCGACCTGACAGCTCATCCCATTCCACCCCCCGCCAGGGGCAGGCACCCCTTCCCCTCCCAGCAGAGCAGGTTCCCAGCCCGGCCCCGTCTGTCCCTGGCTGAGTCACTCTCTGCCAGCCCGAGGAGCCTCTCTGGGCCCTCAGAACCACCCTGGGCTCGGCAGTTCTCCTTCGGACGTGGGGACAGCTGCCTCGGGAAGGGAGGAATGCTTCTGCACTCCTCACCTGGCTCCATGCCCCAGCTCTTCCACGGCTCAGGTTCTGCCTCCAGTGTCAACACTCGGCTCAGGACTCACCATTTTTCCTTGTGAGAGACAACCTTAGAAATTATAAATGAATAATTAATGCATTGTTTATCTACAGCATAATAAATGTGTAAGAAATGCTCCTGTGACGTGGAGAGGTGCAAAACTGGATCACCTACACGATTCCCAGCACAAAGGCGGTAATACCATTCCAGTTCCCATATGAATCACTTTAGCTCAGTTGTGCACACACAGAAACCCCCACAAGAGTGTTCCTGCCAGGGCCTGACCACTGTTGCCACAGGTCCTCAGCAACAGAGGTCATGGCTAGCTGGAATGCAGGGAAAATTTGGCTGGATTCAATAATTCATATCTGTATAAAACTGGCCTGAGTGGGGAAAGGGAGGATTAAACACAAAGTGGTCCCCAGAGCCAAGATTACTCGCTCACGCTGGCGGCGTTACCTCAGACAGAATGAGATTTTCCTGTTTGCTTTATTAGTTGTCCATAAAAGCCTCGTTAGCCCATTCCGCTGGTCATCCATTATTCATGTGTGACATCTCATTTGGAGTGCTTGTGGCTCCCTTCTCTGGCTTCTTTTGGGAGTGGGGGGGTTTCTGTCCCTCCTTGGCTTGAGGGTGTGTCCTGAGAGACACAGGACAGGACAGAAACCCTCCAGCCCCACGCCCAGGGCTCTTCCAGACCCACATGCCCCCAGCACCAGCAGAAGGGGGGCAGGAAGGAAGCTGAGACAGCCCCATGAGACTCTAGGACATCTCCATTCCCCCACACCAGCTCCAGGCAGGCTGCAGCACGTGGATTCCTACAAAGACACTCTAGGAAAAGGAAGTATTCACTTTCTGGGGTGAATAGCAGGGCTTCCTGTTCTTTCCAACTGGATGTGAAGTGATTCTTCTTTTTTGTTAGGTATTTGTTTAAGTGGGAACAAGCCAGACCCCACAGCTGGGGTACTCAGCCAGACAAATGGCCAGGCTGTAGGCAGTGTTTCCAGAGGCAAAACCCTCCCTGGCTCATCCCCCAAGCCCAGGTGTCAGGAATATCCCTGTTCTCCATCTCAGCATCATCCTGGGAGCAGTGATGGGGGCAGGAAAGGGATCCCCCATGGGAGCAGGGGCAGCTCTGATCCCCGGGGATCCACCTGCACCACACCACCTACCCAGTGAGGCTTTGTCCCCGCTGGAAATCCCAGAGGGAATTCGGAGCTATATGCAGGGGAAGCAGAGCTGGGATGCAGTGCCAGCTTTTGGGAGAATCTCATTCCTGTAATCCAGTGGCACTGAGGTCTTTTTAAGCTGGGACCGGGACGTGGGCTCAGGTGGGAGCAGACATCTCCACGTCGGCAACAGCTCCAAATATCCATGAGCCTCCGAACTTCACGCTTGCACAAAAATCCAGCTCTGCTTGGAGTTTCCCTGCCAAACCAACCTTTTCCTAAGGATGAGGACACCCTGCCCACTCAGCCTGGGCCACGGAATCATGGAATGATTCAGGTTGGAAGGCCCCTGTGTTGGGCCACCACTTCTGAGCCTCCAGAGCCAGCCGAACTGGGCTGAACGGGGGGAATTTCATCCCTCCTGCCTCTTGCCCTGGCAGGGATCCCACTGATCCCGGTTACATAAAGTCACTTCTCCAGCCTCTCACCAAATCCGGGCTCTTGCAGGTGCTGCCTGGGGCACGGCATCCCGAATGCTGCTGGAGGGCAGCTCCCGCCCTTCCTCCAGCCTCCCCCTGCTCCTTCCTTGCCCTGCCCCTGCTTTCCAGCACCCTCCATCTGGGGAGAGCACCCGCCCTGTTGCACAGGGAGGATTTTGTGCGAGGATTTTTGCTTTCCCTTTGCCCGCCCCCAAGGTGCATTTCATGTTGGTGGTAAGTCTTGGAACTGGAGTAGTGAGGGATACTCCCCCTGCCCTGGGAGGTCCCGAGTACTTCTCCTCAAGGGAAAACGAAGCATTTTGAGATATTTGGGGCTCTGCCCTGGTTCAGATGCCCCCAGGCCAGAAGCTGTGGAGAGCAGAGGAGGGAGGGGAAAAGGGGCGAGTGTTTTGCCTCCTCTGGACCTTGCTGATTAGCATTCCAAATCTAATGAAGCTGGAGCGAGGATGCTCCTGTCTGTCTGCTGTAATGGATCACGATGCCGAGGTGGCTGGACGCTGGATGTAGAAATGGAGGGCTGTGGTAATGTGACAAGAATTAATGAAACATAACCAGACTTTCATATAATTAAAACCAGTAATTGCTGGAAAGATGGCTGATGCAAAACGATGGGCTGGGGGGTGGGCAGGGTTGATTAAAACTGGTGACTGGCTACAAATGATTAGATTAAAATCAATTAACTGTAGAATCGCTGTCTGGCATATGGAAGGATAATTCAGTTACGTAACTGACAGCGGGATTTGCACTTTGCAAATGTTGTTTCAGTACATCAGACCAAGCTTAGGCAACCTGGTTATTTAACAGGACACACTCGTGATTCCCGGTTCCGAGGGTGGGATTTGGTAAGGGAGAGCAAGGCAGAGCCCTCAGCTATTCTCTCTCTGGGTAAAGAGCAAGAAAGCCCAGAGACGGCTACAATCCCCGGCTCTGCCCTGGTTATTTGTAAACAGGAGCTCTTTTCATTACTCTTTTAAAGACTGGTTGGATTAAGGAAGCATTAGCGGAATCCAACGCTTGGCATGCTCCCTCCTCCCGAGAGCCTGCTGGTGGCGGTGCCCATTAGCGCTAATGCAGCCGCATTAGCACATTGAAAGGATTCCTGCGTTACAGCATCCCTGACGGCTCCGGCTCCTCTTCCTTCCCTAAGCCCCGGGAAAAGCATCAAGGGGACAAAATCCTGCGGAGGGACAGCAAGGAGCTGCTGGCTGCAGAGCGGGGTGGGGCTGGGATGCTCAGCTCCTGCCACCAGCACCCCGAAACACGCTCCTGCTCGGGGCTCTGGGGACTGCTGGCTCAAATAAACCCTAGGGCATCTGTGCCTCATCCTGTCCCTCCTCTAAAGCTCCTCCTGGCGCTGGGGATGGGCAGCCAGCTCTGGGAAAAGGCGCCGGAGGTACCAGGGCAGTGCTGGCAGGGCAGAGGCATTACATTTTAATGGGCTTCCAGGTCCTACTGGGATCCTGGATTGGCTCATCTCGGGCAGAGCTGCGCTGAACATTCACCCTCTCCTTACACACATCGTGGCTTTCAGCAGACGTTTTGTCTGTTCTGAGCCACTCTGTGGCCAGAGAAAAGGCGCTGTCCCATCGTGACGCACCTGTCACCAACATCGTGACACACAGGGGCAGAGCAGCTTCGCTTCAGGAATTGCTCCAGGCCAGGTTGGATGAGCCTTGGAGCAGCCTGGGATAGTGGGAGGTGTCCCTGCCCATGGCAGGGGTGAGCCTGGGTGGGCTTTGAGGTCCCTCCTACCCCAAACCACTCCTTGATTCTCTTTCTGGTGAGCCCAAGCCCATGTTGTCCCCAAGGCCTAGAGCTGCACCCGAGGAATGGCTCCCAAACTTCGGGGTGCTGCAGAAAGAGGTTCCAGTGGTGCAATGGATTTGGCCCGGCTGCGTTTGTGTCCTCAAGAGGGGAGAGCTTCTGGTTCTGCTTACTGCAGAGAGCCTGGCGTGGTCTCTGGGATGTGTCATTGTCCTGCCAGGGGATGGCAGTGGGCTTTCCCCACTCCTTTCCCAGAAAGCCTATCCTGGAATTGCTCTGGAAATCTCCCACACCAGCAAAAAATACGTGCGCTTTCTGGAGAAGAGGCAAAAGTAGATTTAGGTCAAAAATTACTATGTATAGAGTGGAGAAACATCTCCTGAGCCATCTGCCATGCACCAAAGCCAAACTCCGCTTAGAGCCTGATGAGGCTTTAAAAAAATATATAAAAACCTGACTGGCTTTCATTCAGGGCTTTGAAACCACTTCTGCTCTTTAAAGGGCTGTTCAAACATGGCTCCACTAAGCTGCTGTCCATCATAAATAAGCTCTTGGTTCTTGCTGTCAAGGAGAACATTAACCCCACTTCTGCCTCTCTCCTCCAGGAAGGCGTGGAAAGACCTCCTTGGAAGAGCCCTCATGTCCAACCCCAGCTCTGCCAGGCTGATGGAGCACATCTTCCATTTTCTGCTGCTTCCAAAAGGTCCTGGGAGGAAGCTTTGCAGACAGTATAAAATATTTTATTCAATTAACATGCACTGGTAATCTCCGTGGAGATCCTGCCTCTCTTCCCTTTGTCGGCTCTTGTGTTTGCTAATTCTTGATTGATGTAAAATCCCTGTTTTCCTTGCTCTCCACTTTCCATGCTTCACCCACAGCTCATCTGTGATTTCTAGATCTTAGCCAGGATCTTTTTTCCTGCTCCTGTTTCTCCCCTGCTTGGCCAGCAATAATGCAGAAACATCTGGATGCCTTTCTGAAGACCTGGAAGTGCCCCACAGCAGCATCCCCTGCACGGCCATGTTATTGCTGCATAAATCCCTTCCCATTGCATGGAAGGTCTGCAAATCACCAAGGCTTCAGGATAAAGTCCCTTTCATCAAGGAGAGATGAGTAATCATTTCCCTTCCTGAATGAGATGCAGCAGATTTATTGTCCTGACTCAGCCCCCAGGTTTATGTGAAGGAGAAAGGTCAGGACAGAGTTTACAAACTCCGTCAATATTCCTGCCCTAGGAGGTTTTCCTCTCCCTCACAAAGTACTTCAGCAATGCTGGTTGCTTGTTTGATGCCTTTAATAAAGGCAGAAGGACACAGTTATTTTGCTGATAATTCACTCATCTGCAGTGAATCAAGCAGCAATCCACACCACAGAGATCATGGCTGATGCTGGAAAATCATTCCATTCTCTCCAGCCCTAGGATCAGGCCCAACCCCAGATGAGGACAAAAACTTCTCTGAATTCCTATTTCCGAATAATCTCAAAAAAATCTGTCCAGGAGCCAAATAATCTTGTTCTGGTTGTGATTTGAAGAGGACTGGTCTAGTCTGGGACTTTTTAAAGTATTATTGCGTGCTTAAATTAAAACTCCAAGCAAAAATCCCGAAAGGGAAAATGAACCTGCTCCATTTCAACTTTACAAGAACAGTTTGCTCTGGGGATTTTTCAATGAGTGTTCAAAATTAAACATATCTGTGAAATGTCACTTGTTGAGTGAGCCCACGGCCCATTCCACATCAACATCACATGTTGAACTAGCTCTGATGTACCAAGCATTGGCTGTGTCCTGTCCCTCCCTGCCTTGTCCCCAGTCCCTCTCCAGCTCTCCTGGAGCCCCTTTAGGCCCTGCAAGGGGCTCTGAGCTCTCCCTGGAGCCTTCTCCTCTCCAGGTGAGCACCCCCAGCTCTCCCAGCCTGGCTCCAGAGCAGAGGGGCTCCAGCCCCGCAGCAGCTCCGGGGCTCCTCTGGACTCTCTCCAGCAGCTCCAGGTCCTTGTGCTGCTGCTGTTGGACCCAGCTCTGCAGGTGGGGTCTCCCCTGAGCTCAGGGGCACAGGGACAGAATTCCCCTGCCCTGCTGCCCACACTGGACACAGGGCACGTCCAGACTCTCACCCACCAACGCCCCCAAATCCTTCTTGGCAGGGCTGCTCTCAATCTGCTCATCCCCCAGCCAGGATTGATCCCAGTATTTAGCATCCCTTTGCTCTCAGGTCACTTTGGAGCACACTCTTTATTTATAGGCATCCCAGAACAGCCTGTGGAAAAACAAACACCTGACTCTCCCCAGTTTGTGATGTTTCCTCGTGCTCCTCCGGCAGCTCACGCTGGAAGGCTGAGCCAAGGAGAAGCACACCTCTCTCCAGATGGTGAGGGCTGCTGTCAGCACAAAGAGGGGAATCACAGCTGAAATGAAGACACAAACTGGCATGTGGGAAGGTAGACAGCGGGAATCTTTTTGATAGCTGAGCTCTGTCACTCCCTGTGAGCAACAGCCCAGTGATTTCCTGTCAGAAACCTGCCCCTGCTGAACTTGATTGCAAACCTGATCTCGCAAGCATTGAACAAGGATGGTGTGTTCAGTTCTGGGCTCTCAGCACAGCAGGGACAGGAGCTCCTGGAGCTGAGGAAGGGCCTGGAGCAGCTCTGTGCCCGGGAAAGGCTGAGGAAGCCGGGGCTGCTCAGCCTGGAGGGGAACCCCAGCTGGGAGGGGCCCTCAGCCCTGGGTGTCCCTTTGTGCAGGGAAGGGCAGAGCAGGGCCAGGCTCTGCTCCAGGCACAGGAGTGGCACCAAAGGAGTGGGCAGGACCTGATCCCAGGAAGTTCCTTCTGGACTTGAGGAAGAATTTCTTCCCCATGCAATGACCAAGCCCTGACCAGGCTGCCCAGAGAGGGTGTGGAGTCTCTCTTGCTGGAGATATTCTATACCCCTCTGGACACAATCCTGTGCTCTGGGATGGCCAGGTGAGCCACTGTCGTCCCTTCCAGCCTGACCCATCTGGGAATTCTGTAATTCCGTGACTCTGTGCAATGAAATGAGCCCCTCATTCCAGCTGTCTGCGAGCTTGCAGGATGGTCCCAGAGAGGTCACAGTTCAATGTCATCTAACCCCAGCTCTCCTCTCTTAGGAGGGGACAGGTGCTTTTTTGAGTGGAGAACAACTCCCTGCCACGGTGACTCAGCCACCCTTATGTTCCACTTCTTATTTACACTCCCCAGTGGTAATGTTATGGTACTTAATGGCTCACAATGCCCTATTTCATCTTGGAAATATACATCCCCATTGTGCTGCCTGAACTCCCTTCATTATATCACGAGCTGACTGCAGGCATCAGTCATGGCTGTGATAAACACAAACTGCCCTAATATCATTTCCCAGGCTGTGAAGAGCCTGATCTCAGCTGTGCTGGAGCCAGATGGAAGAGGGAGTTTGGAATAGAGACTTACACTCTGTTAAATGTATGTGACATTTAATTATGGCTGCAAGAGCTTCTCTCTCATCCAGGGTAACATGAGGCTGAATTCTGCAAATAACAGGAAAAAAAACCCAGATAATTCAAGCTCCGCTGTTCCAACCCCGGCCTGGGCACTCACTGGTGCATTCTGCAGCACAACCTTGTTCCCGGAGGATTTATAATCTCAAATGCTGCATCACACAAACACAAGAAGCTGCTCAGGTTCAGAAACAGCCACCTGAATGCCTAATGAGTGCACTGAGTTTTGCAGCCCTGGCAGGAGCCGGAGCACAGGTCTCCAGCTGGTCTCTGGTTATTTCTGCTGTTGCAGCGCTGAGGAGCAGCCCAGGGGACCCAACCCCGTCCTGTGCAAATGCTGGGTGGACAATCAGGGCTGTTTCAGTGGACAGGGAGGTCCCAGGTGGATGGAGAAGCATCTTCAGCCGGGTGGAGCTACAAGGAGGCGGCTTTGGTCATTGGTGGCTGGTCCCAGGTCCCTGGGAATCCTTAGGACTTCAGGATGCCTCACAGCTCCAGATTCACCCAAGAAAGGAGTGAGGACAGAGCAAGGACGTGGCTGCACTGAAGTTCCTGAAGAAGAGTGAGGGAAAACTTGGGAGAAAACTCCAAGGATGTTCCCCAGAAATTCATCCGTGCCTGCCACCTTCCAGGCCAGGCTGAGCCTGGCTTTCCATGCTGGAGAGGCAATGGAATGGAGAGCAAGGATAGACAATAAAGGCTTAAACCAAGGAGGAACAGCTCATGGTGCTTTGGCAGTAATGTGTGCTCCGGGAAAGGCTGGGTAATCAAAAGGAACGCACAGCTAAAAATCCTGTTGATGACTTCCTATTTTGTCCTGATATCCTTTGTGAAATCAAGGTCTTTTCTTCTTTTTTTTTTTTTCCCCAGCTAGTGGCAAATACAAATATCAGTAAACAGGAGCCCATTTAACACCAGACTTTTAGCAATGGCTAAGCCTCTATCCAGCTCTTAAATTCTGATAATAACCTGCTCCCTAAAGGTCTGCTTTCCAAAGTAATAAAGCCCTTTTCTCCAATAAAGCGTAGCCTTTAGGCAGCTTTAAGGGCGGTGGGGATAGAAATAGGACCAATTTGTTTCATGCCTGGAGGAATATTTATTTTCTGGCTAATGAATGTCGGAAAGGCAGCATGTGAAAACACAGTTTTCCTGCATGTGGGCAGCTCTCCCTTCCCAGGCAACACCCCCGCACTTCCCAGCCCAGTCCTTGGATGACAGTCTGGTGCACTTTTGGAGCAGGTACAACATCATGTTTATGCAGAATTGAGCCAGGATGGGTTTCTCCATAGCTCCAGGCAGAGTTAGTAGAATCACAGAAGGGTTTTGGTTGAAAAAGACCTTAAAGCTCATTTCATTCCCCCACCTTGCCATGGGCAGGGACACCTTCCACTATCCCAGGTTGCTCCAGCAGCTCCACCTCCTTCTGCTGTTGGCCCCAGGGCTGGAAATGATGTCCTGGAGGAGCTTTTCCCCACACAGAAGACCATTAAAAGCCTCCTGTTCCCACAAGTATCCCATGCCAGGCAAGTCCCCAAGTGCAGGAGAAGATTTCTCTGACTGTAGGGTTTTGATTCCTCCCCTGGGGGAAGAAAACTTCCCCATTCCCATCTGACTGGCAGATCAGAACAATACCCAAAGTCAGAAATAAATGGGTTGAATAATTCAGTGGGCTCGGGAACATGGGAATGGCAGAGAGCATTGTCAGGAATAGGAAAGCACAGCTAATAAAAGCAAGAGACAGAGGGAAATTTATTAAACATTTTTCAGACAAGAACATTTTGCCACTCACAGAAAAAAATATTAAGCTGGAAATTAGGGGAATCTTGTTCACAGATGGTTTTTTTTGATAGGAACTATATAAAAAGCTGAAGAAACATTTGATTAGGGATTGGGAGAGAAAAGCTTCCCAAAAAACGAGCAAGGAACAGTCTACAAGCTTAATTTCAATTTTCTGAGGGCCAGATCCATTCCTTCGGGTCCTGCGGAAACAAGCCTGGGTCTGGTGACTTCTGGGGTGCAATGAATTCCTCACCCCTGACCTTGGAGCCGCAGTCCCATCCGGCACGGAGGTTTCAGCTCAGCCCCTCGGTGCTTTTGGGGCCCTTCTGACACTCTCTGGCACTCTGCCATTCCCCGGGGGCAGAGCACTGCTGTCCCCTGGGTGCAGACTTGTTGAGGACTTGTTAACAGGAAAATCCCTCATTAAGTGCAAGGAACGCAAAGATATCCTTCTGGAAGTGCCAGGGGATTTACCGGCAGACACAGCTCTGTATTGCAGGGAAGTTTCTCCGCGTCTCTATGAGACATTACCCCCGTTTCTCCTCTCTCCTGTCCTTTTCTCACCCACAACCCTTTCTCTGAACCGGCAAGTCTCTAAATTCACTTCTAGCTCCTGCTTTAACATCAGAATGGGTCATTTCTATCGCCCTTCCCCGCTCTGTTTGCAGACTCCGCCGCTTCTGACATTTGAAAACTAAACAAACCAGGCTAAAAGCTCCTGGTCTTTGCAAGAATAATGGCTGCAAGGGTGATCAAACTAATCAATGCTTGCAGACAAATACGTGTGAATAATCCCGAGTGCTTGCTGGCAGCCTTGTAAAGGCAAACCGGAGCAGGCACGGGCTAGAAACAAGAGGTGGTACAACTGGAACAGGTAAATGCCTGGGATAAAATCACCAAAACCCAGGAAAACTTCTCCCTTAGGAGCAACAGCTTCACCTGCGCAGCGAGAGGAATGGAGGAGCTTCATCTCATCTGGAGCCATGAGCTTTCCACGAGGCTGTGGTTTGTGAAGCAGGGATGGGTGGGAGGTTTAATTGGTTGCGGATTTATTATTTGGGCTGGCCTGAAGGAAAATGAGAATTTCTGTCCCAGCAGCCTCTTTTCTTCTTTATTTTCTCGACTAAGTGCCTAGCTGGCAGGGAGGAAGCAGGGCTCCAAATTAAACCAAGACTTTTCCACCACAGGTACATATCAATGCAATCTTCCAGGCCATAAATCCAAATTTAATCCGACATGAGAGTACAATTCCAGTCCTCACAAATTCACCTTCCTTGGTTACACGTGAATATAGACGGCTGCCTGATTTATCCAGCCAGGACAAGCTGCTCGGTGTTTCTTTTAAAAGCTGAGGCTTTATCTACCAATTCCCACTCCCCTGTGTCCATTCCTGAGCAGCTGATTAGAATTTATTGAGATCTGTACTCCACCTCAAAGCAGATCCACTTCCCCTTACAGTTCTTTCCCTTTCACCAAGGGAAATGTGAATATTTATCAGCCCTGAATATAGAGACATCAGAAAAAAATAAGAAATTGCCATTCTAAAGCTTATTTTCATTGCCTTTTTTTTTTCCCCCCCCAATGCCACTTTTCTGCTAAACCAAGAATAACAGCCCTCTCACACAACTGTGCTGTTCTGCAAAGCAGAGGGAAGGATGGATCACACCCAAACCCTGAGTTTAATACCCTGCATCCCACCAAGAGGGAGGGGAATTGGGGGAAAACCCTGCCTGCATGGAAATATTAATGTCAGGAGGCCACTTTAAAACATGGGAAAAAAATTAATTACTTGTCTGTGCCAGTCTGCTGGCAGAGAGTCACCATTTGGGGCTTGCCATAGGACTGAGGCACAAAATTTGCACACCCTCATCCTCATTCCCTCACTCCCTCAGCCGCATTCCCTCACACTCTCAGCCCCATTCCCTCACACTCTCAGCCCCATTCCCTCACACTCTCAGCCCCACTCCCTCAGTCCCTCAGCCCCATTCCCTCACACTCCCTGTGAGGGTGGGGAGACCCTGGCACAGGATGCCCAGAGAAGCTGTGGCTGCCCCTGGATCCCTGGAAGTGTCCCAAGCCAGGTTGGACACTGGGACTTGGAGCAGCCTGGGATGCTGGAAGGTGTCCCTGCCCAGGGCAGGGGGTAGGAATGGATGGGCTGGAAGGTCTCTCCCAACACAAACCAGTCCGTGATTCCTTGATTTCTCTCCCAGAAGGGCCCGGTGCAGCTGTTCAGGCAGAGCATCCCATTCCAGGGATGCTTTCCAGCAGGAGCCAGATCTCTGGGCACTTCCCAACGAGTCCCCTGCGCCCCATCCCTGCATCCCACCCCACAGTGCTCACTGTTAGTTCCATTACCCAGAGCTTAAGTTCCTCGTTAGGATGTGTTAACTCATTTAATTCTCTCTCAGGACAGAAAGTGCTCATCTTTAATGAACTCTCTGCAGAGCCAGAGCTGTCTGGGGAGATTTAAAACAAACCCTCCAGCAGCTGGTCAGGGTGTGATTAATGGTGCTGTGGTCTCCAGAGTAGCCAAACCGAGGGGACAAGAACTCCAAAACTCCCACACAGGGTTACACGCTCTGCCTTGGTGAACAAAGCTCATTCCTTCCCAAAATCCTGGGCAGCTGGTGGTGAGGGATGCAGTCAGCAAGGATATCCATTGTCTCTGCTGTTGTCAGAGATGATGGGTGAGGGTCAGGGTTAGGGTTTCCAAGCAGAAATGGGGACCTAGAAGCTGGGGATGAATTCACCCAGGAACTGGCACACAAGGATTTTCAAACCTTTGAAAAGGCAGACTGGCAGCTTTGGTACTCCTGAAACACAAAAGCCATTTTCTATGGAAAGGAGGATACTCTGAAGTGTACACCTGAGCCACAATGCCATGGGATGTCCTTGGGAGGGAATTCCCACCTAGATACTCTTGTTCCTACTGCCTAAACTCCTGGAAGTATAAAGACAACCCAAAGACTCCTCTTCTTTGTTCCCCTTTTCACTTTTTCTGCCAGTAAGTGGTTAAGTCTTTGCATCCTCCCCAGTGTCCCCGATGCATCTGTCAGGAAGAAATCTGTGCCGAAGCAGTGTCCGTGCCCCTCACTGGGGCCCGCTGTAAGCAATCCCCCGTGCTGTGGGATGTCACTGAGGCAGGCAGGAGCCAGGGGTCACTGGGAGCAGCTTCCAGCTTCACGCTTGTGATGCCTCGCAAGGAAAGCTCTGACAGCTCTGCGGCCATCAGCGGAGCACGAAATAACTTGGCAAAAATCCCATGTCACGAGCAGAGATAACAAAGTTGCAGTCAGCTCCTGACAGATAATGCAGGGAAATTCATTTAACAAGTCATGGCTGCTAACAGATCAAACTTCCCCAGCACCTGGGGCACACTCCGTGTCTCTCGACGTGCACACCAGGCACTGAGCAGGTTTATTCCCTTTTTTTAGATGCTGAAGCATTTTCCCAGCTCTTTCTTTGCGCGCTGCAAAATCAGTACAGCAACAGATCACGACCATGCTGTGCTGTTTGACATCCACAGTGTTGAGGGAACTGTAGCAGTCAGCTGGAAGCGCTGGAATATAGCCTGGGACGCAGTTGCTGCTCAGTATTTAGTGGTCAGACTTGGGGCCTTTTGCTGCAGGCGATGAGGCTCTCAAAGTCCTCCTCCAAGACCGTACAACTTCCCCTGAATTTCCAGAGAGGTCATCAGACTTTACCAGCAGTGGCATTTACCCAGCTCTCTGCCAGGGGAATACTGAAGCTCCAGAATGTCACGCTGCGATGTTAAGGCTGTAAAAGTACAGCTTTCCCCCAGATAGATCATATTTCTATGTCACAAGCTAGGAAAGTTGTTTAACTCCGCAGTGCCTGGCAGCAGGGGTCACCTTCCCACAACACCAGCAGCACAGCCAAGTGTAATCATCCCTGCATTTCCTCTCCTGACCCCAAAGGGGTTTTTCACCCATTCTTGTGCAGGAGCCATAAATTCTTTCAATCCACTTACTTGCTCCTTCTTCCCCCTCACTTATCTCTGCCTTGGGTGTCTGGGGGAACTGGGGGTGCTCACCTGGAGAGGAGAAGGCTCCAGGGAGAGCTCAGAGCCCCTGCCAGGGCCTAAAAGGGCTCCAGGAGAGCTGGAGAAGGGCTGGGGACAAGGCAGGGAGGGACAGGACACAGGGAATGGCTTCCCACTGCCAGAGGGCTGGGATGGATGGGATATTGGGAAGGAATTGTTCCCTGGGAGGGAGGGGAGGCCCTGGCACAGGCTTGGAGCAACCTGGGATAGTGGAAAGTGTCCCTTGCCCACGGCAGGGGGTGGAACAAGATGATTTTCAGGGTGTCTTCCGACCTAAGCCCAGGCAGTTTTACAAAGAGGCTGATACAGCACCTCCCACTCTGTGTGGAGCATCCTCCTCGCACAGGGGGCTGTTCCCACCATCCTGCCCAGAGAGGTGTTTTGCTCCTGGCATTTCTGCATGCCCAGAGCTGCGGGGAGGGGGTTGTGCCCAGGGGAGCACCGAGGAGCCATCCTTTGGGATGGTGGCACATTTCCCAGCAAAGCACACAGATCAATCCCTCCGGCTGCTGCTGGAGCCGTCAGGCTGATGCAGCACTTTCATTCCCACAGCGAATTGCTCCCTTCCTCCTCATCCCTCTTTATAATATGCAGGCCTTTTATTTTTCCCTCTCAGTTGCTTATTCATGCCTTAATGCCACTCGATTTCCAGTCGGCTCTCAGAGCCCTGTCTTCTGCGTGCTCTCCAACACTACTGGGATTTTCTGCACTCCTTAAACAACCTCTGCCTGCCTTTCCTGCAGAGATGCCTCACTGTGCCGGGGTTACACAGCTTCCCCTCTTGGATCTGCCATCCTGCTGAAAGTGGCCATTGTCAAAGTGAACTGGGAATAGCAGCAAAGCCTTTGGAATATATAAGCAGGCTGAGTGAGCCCCTCTTGGTCGCTGCTGAAAAGCAGGGACACCTCCCAGCAGACCAGCTTGATCAAGGTTTTACTCAGGTCCACAACCTCCCTGAGCAATCTCTTCCAGGATCTCACCACCCTCACAGGAAAGAATTTCTTCCTAACACCCAGCCCCAACTTCCACTCTCTCAGTTTGTACCCAGTGACTGCAGCTCCTGCAGAGTCCAGAGAGTTTCTCAAGGAGAGCTGGGTCCCAGGAGATGGGGCTGGCAGAGTCCTCTCTGCCTGACACAGCTGCAAACCTCTACCCCTGCCCAGCCTTTTGCATGTCTGCTCTGTGCAAAGCCCTTTTCATCTCCCAGAGGCGTTTCCTGAAGGGATCTTGCTCCTTAAACCTTTCCATATTTCCCTCCTCCTTTTCAGCAGCTGCTCCACCTGACGTCCTTTCCTGGGTGAGGAGGTAGAAGGGATCACAAACCCTCCCGTGGATATTGATACTGTTATTTGATGTTCCATTTAACAGGCGATCTCTCCTTGAGCCATTTGCTCTCCGAGGCATTTAGCTGTTGCTCTGAGGTCTGGTGCACCTCCAGCTTTCACTTCACTAAAAATCCTCCTGTGGGAGCAAGAATTGACCCTTTGCACGTGTTGCTCCTTTTCTGTGGGGCTGACCGGGGATGGATGAAGATGGAACTCCTTTAGAGGCAGCTGAAAGGCCTGTCTAGACTAATGTGATCTTCCAGCTTACTCACCGAAGTTGTTTTTCCAAGCCCAAAGCACAGATATTTTAACTTGCTCCTTAATTTGCTCCTTAAAGCAGTTAGCAGAATTCCAATCATCAATCAGTCCTGGCAGCCTATCCAAAAGGCACGGCCAGGAACTGTGCATTAATTGTGAATGCTTTGCTGAATTTACTGCATGGCAGCACCGAATTTTTCACTCTGAGATGAAGCATGAATGTGCTGCTTGGCACAATCGATACTTTTCCAGGTTGCTAGGAAATTATCAGGGACTCAGTGCCCACGTCTGGGGTATTACCACCCCCCCTGGCAAGGCACAGAAATGGATCAGCTCCTTCCCTGCAGTGGAGCATCTGGGGGTCAGCCTTGGAAACAGGCTGGGCACAAGGTGGGACCCCATCAGCCAGGGCACCACCAACTGAGACAAAGAAGTCATTATCCCACTCAGCACTCCTCGGGCCACTCCTGGAATACTGGGCTCAGTTTTGGCCCATGCTACACAGAAAAGGTGTGGGAGAGGGCCCAGAGAAAGGCCCCAGAGGTGACCCAAGGACTGGGAAAGCTGCCAGGTGAGGAAAGGCTGAGAGCCCTGGGTTTGTCCAGCCTTGAGAAAACAAGAACATTATCACCATATTCTGGGGGGGTTACTGAGAAGATGGAGATTCCCTTGGACAGAAAAGATGAGGGGTAATGGGTGCAGGTTTTTTTCCCTGGGGATATTCCAGCTAGACACAAGAGGATAATTTTTCTCAGTGAGAAGCATCAGCCATTGGAACAATCTCCCCAGAGAAGCAGAGGATTCCTCAACTCTGGACACTTGTAAGATTCATCTGTAAGGGTGCTGGGCTGTCTTGCCCCAGAAAGGTCGGACCAGACGATCCCTGAGGCCCCTTCCAACCTCATATTCCAGGATCTCCTGCCCAACCTTTCCTCCACCACTGAATCAACTCCAGGGGAGCCAGCCCAGGTTGGGGCCGGCAGGGGGACACTCAGCATGTGCCAGCCAGCCAGCCGCTGTCCCCAGAGGTGCCGTGGCTTGGTGACAGCTTGCTGCACAGGCATTGTGGTCTCCCTCCCTCCCAGCTCCTTGGAAGGATGCTTGGCCAGCTCTCCGTGCCCCAGGAGGCTTGGATTGCATCCTGGGGGAGGCAGGACATGCGGTGTGGCACTTGTCCTGTGTAATTAGCAAGTGGCATTTTTCCTGCTGAGGGTTTCATACTGTCCCTGCGTGGGTTATTCAGGAGGGCTTGAGGGAAGTTCCAGCATGGCTGGGTTGAGAGCTAGAGAAGTTTCAGTCATTTCTTGGTCAGAGTTGCAGGCCTGTTGGTATTTTAGGACAGACAACAAAAACCTCTCACTTCCTGGGGAATTTTTAAAGGGCTCACAGGTGACACTGGTATGTCCCAAACACATGGGCTCGTGCTTTTGCACATCCTTGGAGCAGCTGCCAATCCGTGCTGCTCCGGTGGGAGATGCTCACGGCAGATCCAGAGGCATGGCTCCCTTTTAGTCAGCCTGAGTTGGTCAGCTTATTGAATTTTGTTTATCTTACCTGAACTGCGTTCAGCTTCAATTACAATTATCCCAAAACAGCCCTGAACAACGCTGTGACTCTCCATGGATATCCAGAGCCTCCTGATGGTGTCACTGTGCCCCAGAGTGAGCTGCATGCTCCTCAGCAGCCCCATCACAGGTCTGCTCTCACAGAAAAGCCTGGCCAAAGTCCACGACCTCTTGCTTTACCCCAAAACTTCAGTCTTCAGAGCTCGAGGATTTTGCTGGTCCCATTTCCAGCACTTCAACCCTTTGCTGCTCAGCCTTACAGGACAGAGCAGGCATTTTTCATTCACTACAGTAAACAGAGCCTTAATCCAGGCCCTTAAATCTGTCTAGATTTTGAAATAATTACAAACAGCCTCCTAACTTGTACGAAGTTTGATTTAAGCCTTAATTTAATGGTTTCTCTGGAGAGCAGGAAGTAAGCTGGCACTGCCAATTAGGAGCCATCTGTTTTGTCCTAATCTTTTGCAGGCCTCAGACCAGTAAACAAGAGCCACCACAGCTGGACCATCCCTGGTGCCAGGCGGAAACAACCCACCAGGGCTGCCCCTGGGGACTGTGACCTGGGGTCCTCATGGTGAGTGACTCCTTCCAGCCCTGGGAATGGTGCTCAGTGTGGCACAGTGGGAAAGGGATGCTCTGGAGAGAGGGTCAAGGACCAACGAGGGTCAGTGCTAGAGAGGAGGGAGAGCTTCCTCAACACAGAGGACAGAGATCATTGCTTTGAGCAGGACCTGACACCCCGGTACCTGGAAAAAAACCGTTTTCTCCAGGGCAGATGGGTGGGACAACCCTGGACAACAGGGTTTGGGCAGATTCCTCGTGCAGAAAGAGCTGCTTCCCATCCCCATCCTTCCAGCAGCCCAAGGAGAAGGTGCCAAGGAGCATCTTCCAGCCTGGAGAGGTGACTGCAGCTGGGAGGGGAGCAGGGCTGCCCGAAGCCAAACAATTCCCTGCCCAGAGCAAGACATCAGGGACAGCCATGTGCCAGGACAGCCAGCACGGGGACGTGGCTTTCTCTGCTCCCAGTGACCTCGGGCTGAGGAAGGATACTGGGCACGGAGCTGGCTCTTCTCCTGGGCCAGCTCATCCCATGCCCTTGGGGCATCACCAGATTCAAGCAATTCCAGCAGCTCTGAAGTTAATAATCACTCAGGACAGGACCACATCAGGCTTGCTCACCCCTAAAGCCTTCTCCACGTAGTGGGTTGGTTTTTTTTTAAACCCTCTATTCTAAGCCCAGCATCTGGGGAGCAATTTGCCCTCCCTGGTGCACGGACCCTGCGCAGGTGACGTCTCCCTCAGCTCCCAGGGCAGCAGCAGAGAGATCCCCCGGGCAGGGGAGACTCAGAAAATGCCTTTGAAAAGTCAGAAGCGGGGGGCTCTCCTTGCCCCCCTCCCACGCAGCAGCCTCAGACCAGCCCTCGGCTTCTCACAACGTTCCACTGCAACCTTGATGGAGCTTGCTGGGGTTTTATGCACCAGCCATCAAGCAACCATAAAACAGCAATTAGAGAAGGATCATTTACCAGATGTTTTCACCTCCCTTGTCTGCATTTTCTTCTGTGAGGCTTCTGGTTGCAGCATTTTGCTCAGGTGCCGCTTGTGCCTCCCTGCCCGTGGTGGCAGAGGAAAGCCCACCCTTGCCTCTTTTGGGCTTTAGTCTGTGAATCTCCTAAAGTGCTCTTTGAGCCAGCAGATTGCTGTGGTTCGTGTAAGAAAATGGGATGCATTTTTCTCCCTGGGTTTTTTGCTGCTGTTTCAAGTCAGCAGTGCCCAGCCAAGCCCCCGGTGCTTTACAGCCCTCACTAATGCACCGGTGCTTCCCAAAGCACAGTATTTACGACCGTGCCACAGAAGGGAAGCTGGAAGGTCCCCACAGCAAGTTATTTATAATCCTGCTGAGCACTGGCCTCTGCCTCTCCCCCTGAGCATCCTCCCTGCAGGCAGGACTTCGAAACATTGTGATGAGTTCTGCTGTGACTCAGAAATCGTCACCAGTGCCTGGGGGTTTTCAGTTTTTCAGGGATTCGGGAAGAATTCAGCATAAAGCTCCCCTGCTGGGGCCAGGTTCCCTGCAGAGACACATCCTCCCACTCATCCCCAGGTAGACCCAAACCCCATGAAAGTGCTACTGTCCGTGGGAGATGAAGGAAAAAAGGCTGAGCTGTAATGCAGGGTTTTGGGGACTGTAGGACACCCAGGTCTCGTGTTCTTCTTTGCAGAGGTCCTACACTGGATTCTGCTTGTCTCCCAGGAGGCCACATTTGCCCCATCCCTGTTCAGAGCAGGACTGGGACTAGTGAGGGTCACCCCCCAACACCTTCTGCCAAAAGGAGCCTTGGCGAGGCCATGCCTGCCTTTTTTTCCCCCTTCTAGGCTCAGGAGATTATTTATGTCACCTGAATAACACAAAACCAGGTCCTATCACAGTCCTTCAGCACCGGAGGACAGAAATTCCCTGAGGAATTCTCCATCCTGCCTTCACCGTGCCCACAGGAGGAGCTCTGAGTTCAGCTCTGCCATCAGGCATCAAAACCAGAACTTCACAGCTCCAAGCTCAGGGTGTCTGTGAGCATTAATTTAATATTCTCCAGGTGCCGTGCACTATCTCAGGTGAGTGTGCAATTTGTCAGATCTCCATTATTAATTGTCAGCTCAAGCGTGAGTAATTGTGACCTTCCCCCAGTTCCAAGCTTGTGGAAATTTATACTTCTTCATTTGCTCGGTGTAGTAACAAGAGCTCAGCTGGCTGGCAGTGAAAAATACCCAGAGAGAAGCACATGCTGGAGCTGTGGAGGGAGCTCAGCAGCCCGTCAGCTTCCTGCTCTCTGATTGCATCGCCCCCTTGGCTTCCACTCGACTGGAGAATTCGGGATGCTCGAGCAGCTTTGCATCAGCCACCACCTGGGAATAAATCTCAGCCCCCAGCGGGCTCTGGGAGAAGGTCGGCTCCCCCATGGGCTCCGCTACCATCCTGCTCACCCTCTTCTCATCACTACCGCACCCTCCAACCCGCACCTCGCACTCTGCAAGCAGAGTTGACACCCTGAAAAGCAGGGAACAGCAGCTCTGCAAAGAAATGCAGGAGGATAAACAGGCCTGAAGGGCTCAGGGAGGAGGGTGGGAGAGGGGGAATCAGTGGTGAACAGAGGTGCCTGTTCCCTGCACTACAGCAATCCAATTTATTATCTTTTTGGGATGAATCTTCATGGCCTAGGTTGTCTTATTAAACAGCTACCGTCTTGCCATTACAGACTGGTCCTGGTTTTGGAGATAGCTGGGCGAGATACAGGAAATACAATGCACGTGAAATTTTATGAGGATGTTTTGCTTCTGCTTATAGCAGCTCAAATACGCAAATCACAGAATCCCGGAAGGGTTTGGATTAGAAGGGACCTCAAAGCTTGTCCCATTCCCACCCCTGCCATGGGCAGGGACACCTTCCACTATCCCAGGCTGCTCCAAGCCCTGTCAAGGCTGGCCTTGGGCACTGCCAGGGATCCAGGGGCAGCCACAGCTGCTCTGGGCACCCTGTGCCAGGGCCTGCCCACCCTCCCAGGGAACAATTCTTTCCTGATGCCTTCCTGTGCTGGGGCACCAGAACTGTGCACAGGACTCCAGGCAGGGTCTCACAAGGGCAGAGCAGAGGGGGAGAATCCCGAGCAATCACGACATGAGCATGTCCAGGTCAGCAGCCCCCAGCTTCAGCCAGACTTTGAGCAGCAGCCCTTGCACAGGGCAAACCTCAGGACTGCCCCATCCCTGGCCGATGCTGCCAGCCCATCCATGAATCCCCAGGCTGGCTGCAGGCCTGCCCTGGGATACACTGGCTGTCCAGGCTCGCTGCCAGAGCCCCTCGCAGGGGAAAGAGCCCAAGCAGACCGTGACACACCGGATTTGCCGGTGCCCGACCCCGAGCCGGGCTGGCACCGCTCCCAGTCACGGCTCCGTGGCCCCGCGTGAGGCTCCCGGGAAAGCTGGGGAGATGAAGGGCTCATCCCTTTCCTCTGTCCCGAGGCAGAGCCACACCTGAGCTGTTTGCAGCCGGGTGATGGATTAATGCCCAGCCCTGGGCAGAGCAAGGCTGCAGGAGGAGAAGGGCTCGGAGCCAGCTTGTCCTCCAAGCCCTGTACTCCTCCCCAGGAGGATGGGGGACCCTGGGATGTATCATTAACAGCTGGTAGCAGGAAGGTTTGCTTTTATTTGGGTTTGTGAGGACCCTTTGGAGGCAGCACAGGACTCCCCTGCTGTGCAAACCCTGACTGACTCCGACCAGCCCCTCCTTCCACTCTCAGCACAGGTCTCCTCCCCAGATGGCCGGTTCCATGTCACATCCATAAATTCATTTAATCTCCTTGTCTCTCTGCACATCAGATGGGCGTCCGTGCCACCCCCTGGAACAATTTGTGGGCACGGTCACCATGGTGAGGGGACAATTCCCCCCCAGCTTGGAAATGGGGCCACCTTCAGCCACGGTGCAGAGACTTTTGGGGACCAGCACGGCTCAACCCTTCAGCTGCATCCAATGGAGATAAAACCTCCCAAATCAGGGGCACTCCCAAGCTTTCTGGGATGGAGTGTGCCAGGGAGAGGACTCTGACTCCTTGGGAGGGTCAGCCCATGCAGGCAGAGGAGCACCACAGGCAAAAACGCTGATGCAGGCAAATCCAGCACGCCATCGGGAGGAAGACTCTGCCCTCTGGACTATTTTTGGTTTGTTTTTGCCAACTCTGGAGCCACTGATCTATGATATTGTCACTGCTGTGACTAAGGGCTCTGCGGTTGGAGTAACATCGAGCCGGACTTGGAGAGAGGGATGCTCGTGGCTCTCGGGGGACCGGTAATGGGAGAGAGCCCTTCACCTCCTGTTTACACTTTAATGCCCATCCAGGTTATCCATTATTTATTGCTAATGTATTTATAGAGCATTACCAGCACACACAGGGCTCTGCAGGCGGCTGGGGAGAAGGTGCTCTCTCCTTCGGATGGCGTGGTTTAAACAGAGCAGTTAAACACAGCCCGGGCTCTGCACCCGAGCCCTGACGCTCCGGAGGGGCCATCCCTCCCCTCCTGGATCGTGTGGCTTTGCCAGGAGGGATTTGTCGTTCCCCTGCTGGGCTGGGGTAGCGTTTTCTCTGTTGGGCCCTGGACACAGCAAAGCCAAGCCTGGCTCTGGGCACTGCTCCCTCGTGCCCAGGGAAGCCAGCACAACCCCGCACCGCAGGGCTCCACTGGTTTGGGGTGAAAAACCACCCTGGTGACTCCAGGTCACCCAGATTCACTGCCTTCCCTCGCCCCCTCCTCTCCCTCCGCTGCCACGGTAGGACACAAAATAGACTGACTCCATAGAGCTGTCAGAAGAGAAAGAAGGCTTTATTTACAATCCCAACAGCTTCTTTTAGAACATGCTGCACTAAAATGAGATATTATTGGCCCAAGGGACTGACATTGCTTTCCATTGGTTCAGGAATAGGAAACAACACCTGGGGACAGTTGTTATGGGAAAGGGAATGCTGTTTACTTAAACTGTTTTGAGAAACAGACAGAGATGTTTTGAGAAGGGAAAAACTGTTGACAGTTTCCCTTGGGAAAGGAGCTAGCAATGGTTAGCCAGCTCAAATTCAGGTTCAGAAATGTCGAGCCCACACTCCACCACTCTGCAGGAACCAGCTCCGCGGGGCTGTGACCACGAGGAGCAGCCCCCTGGCCCTGCCCTCCTGCAGCTGCCTTTGCAAGTCTGGAATGTTTCAATGCAAAAGCTTTGATACCATCTTAAAATATGCACCAAATAGCTCAGCCGTGTCCAGTTGCACCCGGCTCCCCGGATTAGCAGGAGGAATCCATTGGTGGGGCTGGAGCAGCGGCACTGAGGGCAGCTGGGATGCCAAAAGGAGCCACCCCATTCCCGGAGCGAGCGGCAGATGGGATCCGGGTGGTGCCAGCCGGGACAGACGGGCACGGGAGCTGTGCAGAGGGAAAAGGAGGCGGTGTGGAGCATCCAGCCAGCAGCGGGTCCCTGCCAATCCCAGGGATGAGCTCTTCCTGCAGGGATAACTGCGGCCAGCCACAGCCCACAGGGATGTGCTGTCCCCATCTGGTTTTGTCAGCCCAGCCTGGCTTGGCTTTTATTTCCCACTCTTCCTCTGCTGGCACTGGGGAAGGCAATTTCTGCCAGGTCACAGGGAAACAGGTTGGCCGCGGGACCAGGGAGGTCCAACCTGACCTCCAGCCCCAGCACCATCCCTGGAGCAAGACACAAAGTCTAGGGGTTGACCTCCATTTTCCTGTGCCTGGGGACTCTCCCATCTTGGCTTAAAAGCAGATTTTTACAAAACCTCTTGTAATCCCAAGAGGGTGTGAGCAAGGGAGGGAAAGAAATCAGCTGGAACAAGGCAAAGCCAGGACTACAGTGCCAAACCCCTGCAAATACAGGTGGAAGAATTTTTTTTTTTTTTAAGTAAAGAAATGTCATTTCCAACAGTTTCATGTGGGAAACGTCAAAAAAATTATTCCTTATCTTCCAGCATTTTCCCAAGCGTGCTCCTGCCCTGAAATGCGCAGTTCCAGTGTCACAGGTGTGAATTTTAAAGGGATGCTGCTGCCAGTGCTTGCTGAGCAAAGGTTAATGGCTGGGTTCAAATGCTGCAGTGTTGGCAGGGACACCTTCCACCGTCCCAGGCTGCTCCAAGCCCCGTCCAACCTGGCCTCGGACACTTCCAGAGATCCAGGGGCAGCCACAGCTGCTCTGGGCATCCTGTGCCAGAGCCTCCCCACCCTCAAAGGGAACAATTCCTTCCCAATATCAAATCTAAACCTACTCTGTCAGTCTGAGTCCATTCCCTGTGTGCTGTCCCTCCCTGCCTTGTCCCCAGTCCCTCTCCAGCTCTCCTGGAGCCCCTTTAGGCCCTGCAAGGGGCTCTGAGCTCTCCCTGGAGCCTCCTCCTCTCCAGGTGAGCACCCCCAGCTCTCCCAGCCTGGCTCCAGAGCAGAGGGGCTCCAGCCCTGCAGCAGCTCCGGGGCCTCCTCTGGACTCTCTCCAGCAGCTCCAGGTCCTGCTGCTGCTGCTGGCCCAGGGCTGGGGCAGCTCTGCAGGTGGGGTCACACCTGAGCTCAGGGGCAGAATCCCCCCTCTCCTGCTGCCCATGCTGGGGGATCAGCCCAGGGCACAGAGGGTTTCTGGGCTGGAGCATCTCCAGTTATTCTTCACCCATCAGCACCCCCCAGGTCCTTCTCCCCAGGGCTGCTCTCCATCCATCCTCTGCCCAGAGGAGGATGAGGAGAGCCTTCAGCCTCCGTGTGCAGCAGCAGCAAACACAGAGGGATGGAAAAGAGCCATCCTACCCTAGAAGGAACCAGCCAAAGCATTCACTGTATTTTTGTTCCAGCCTTTACTAAAAAGCCATCTGCAAACAAGAGCAGCACCAGCAGCAAAAAAAAACCAGTGTGAGACACGATGGGAGAGAAACCAGAGCTGTGCTTGCACATCCCCAGGGTGCAAAACCAAAAATAACCTGGACCACCACTGACGAGGGGGAAAGAGAAGCAATGTCACAGAGCAGGTGGCCTGACAGCAGTGACCAAAGACATGGCACAAGCAATCAATTCTCCTTGGAAGCCTCCAGAAGATAACGAGGCAAAGAGTAACAGTCTGCATGGAATTGTAGGAACAAATCACATCAGCCTGACCTAATCTCATCCTGAGACATGGCAATGGCAGATGCAATCTCCCGGCCTTTAACCACGGGAAGTCTTCAATGCTGCTTCAAATGCAGAGTTATGGTTGCAGAGGATGGTGGAGGAGGCTCTCAAATCAATCCAAGTCCCTCAGGGGTTTGAAGGTCTGTACACAGCATGTTTGAGGGGCTGCAGGTTCCAGCATGACAGCAGGGGATGAACATCGACCTGGTGGGTGATGCTGGGACCTCGGGAACTGTTGCACAGCCCTGGCTCCCAAAGGCTCACAGCTCTGCTGAGCTGGATGCTGCGACCTCAGCACCCCCCTGCCATGCCTGGGGAAGTCCAGGGTGCTTGCAGCAGGCAAGGAAGTCACCACGGTGCTGCCAAGCAAGAGCCCCCACGTCCCCAAAGTCCCCCTGCCGCAGTATGGCCCTGGAACACCCGTCCCCTCCAAGCCCCGGAGCGTCTCCACCCTTCAAAGTCAAAGGGGTCAGCTGCAGAGAGCCTCATACTCTCCCATGACCTCTAACGTCACTCACCCACAAGGTGTGTGTGTTTTATGGCTTTTGGATCAGGAGGGAAGGTGCCTGCCTTTTTTTTACAACAGCTCCTTCCCCGAGGAGCCTGGAGGACTGAGACGTGCCAGGATCTTCACAGCTCGGCTGGTGAGAGCTGCCAGGACCTGGTTCACCTGGCCTGCCCTCGCCCACCCGCTGCCTTGTCTTCCAGAGCACTATCAGTTCTTTATATATAGCAATTAAATGTGATAAATGGGCTGCAAAGTGCTATTTTTGGGAGAGAGGAGGCTCCGTCTGGGAGTGCTGCAGTGCTGGCTCAGCACGACCCACTGCACACCTGGCTCTCCCCACTGACCCGCCGTGGATGCTGCCCCACACTTTAATTTGAGATGGCACACAGTTATCTGGCACGTTCCCACATCTGTTTCTCTCCCTTGCCCCTTCCACAAGCTTCCTTGATTTCTCTGGCTGCTGTTAGACACTGTCACTTTAAATACTGAGTTTGCCCGATCTCTGGGAGTGCAGCAAAGGGCGGTCAGGAGCAGCCCAAGCCACCCAGTTACAGTAGCATCCACAACTTACTCGGTCCCTGTAAAACTCAGGTGAGCTTCTAGAAAAAGGAACACCGATAAGAGGGGAAATACTTTGGGGGAAAGGTCAGGATGAGAGATAAGGGCAGGGAGGAGGAGAAAAATCAAGATCCACGAGCCCCCCATCCCTGGAAGTGTCCAAGGCCAGGTTGGACGGGGCTTGGAGCAACCTGGCATAGTGGAAGGTGCCCCTGCCCGTGGCAGGGCGTGGGAATGGATGCACTTCAAGGTCCCTCCCAACCCAAACCATTCTGGGACTCTGCGTGCCCAGCACGGGGTTTATTTAATGTGACTCCCAGCTCAGGTCCTTGGAGGTATTTATTTAGGCACTGAAGAGGATCCAACTGCTGCTGCATCTGGCTCTGAACACAGCGCTCCCTGTCCTGGCTGTGCATCGCTCCAGCGTCCAAAAATCCCACGCCCACCCCAACACCATCCTCCACGGCCAGGGGCTTGTGATCCTCCCCTATGCCCCCAGCCCTGGGCAGCCCCCGGGATGCCGGTGGGGACCTAGCAGAGGGAGATAATCCTGCAATGCTCAGGGATGCTGCAGGGGGTCTGGCTTGTGGGGCAGATGAAGAAATGGGGACCGGGGCTGGAAGGGGAGTGGGACAGCCCCTAGATCCTCTCCTGGAGGCGAGCTGAGACAACCCCCCAAATCCTCCCTGGGATGGAAGAGGTCTGAGGTAATTCCTCAAATCCTCCCTGGGATGGAACAGCCCCCATCCCCTCCCCAGGGCTGGGGGGACACACCGCGGCAGCCCACCGACTCCCACCTTGCTGGGAAAGGACCGGGACAGTCTCCAAATCCTCCCGGGCTTGATGGGGACCGCGACATCCCCTAATCCCTCCTCGGGTAGCAAGGGGACCGCGCCAGCCCCCAGGACCCCGCAGCGGCGGGAGTTCGGTGGGTTCGGTGCCGAGCCCGGCTCAGCCGAGTCCGGCTCGGCTTCCCCCGACGGCCGCTGCCCGCGGCGCTCCTCAGCCCATCCCGCAGCGCCGGGCAGCCCCGACCCGTCCCCTTCTCTCCTTCCTCCTCCTCCTTCTCCTCGCTCTCCTCCCCTTCCAA
>WBMY01008180.1:530803-561278 GCA_013397315.1 Donacobius atricapilla | reverse complement strand
GAGGGGCGGCCGCGACCCCCCCCGGGGGCAGAGGAAGGGGCAGGGGCGGCCCCGGTGTCCCCGGCCGCCGGTGCTGCTGCCCCCCGGCAGCCCTGTCCCGTCCCGCTCAGGACGCCGCAGCGCTGCGCGCCGCTCCTCTCCCCTGCTGATGCTCCCAACAGCCTCCCCTCAAAAAAAAAAAAAATTACGATTGAAAATACAAGTCCTGTAACCCCCTGCCCAGGCGCAGAGGCACTGCGGGAGCACTGCTGAACGCACCAGAGCTCGCTCTGCGAAACCAGAGCTGGATGCTTTGACCGGAGAATATTCACCCATGGGGCCGTGGAGAAGCCCCCTACCTGTCCCGGCCCCTGGGGCCGGGACCCCCGGGGCCTCCCCCGGCCCCATCCCGCTCCCTTGCCCCGGGAGTTGGGGCTCCCCGGCCCGGAGGCGGCTGGAGAGGGGCCCCGGCGCTGGGATTAGGAGAAGCAGCAGCTCCTGCGTCCATAGCCCTGGCTGCTGCACACAGTATTTGGGGGAAGTTTTAAAATCCAGGTGCTTCTGCGGCCGCGCACAGGTCAGCGCAGCCGGCTGCTGAATCTTAAACCCAAAACCTTTTCCTACAGCCCTGCTCCAGGCAGCCCAACAGCCACATGCACACATTCATCACCTCCCAGACCGCTCCCCATCTCCCAGACCCCGGAGTTTCCAGTGATAAAGGGACCATCAGCAGGAGAAACACCGGTTCCTGCAGGAATCCACTACCCCAGGCGCACCTATCCCTCCAAACCTCCCCTCTCCCGGGGGGAGCCAGCTCTCGCCCTCTTTCACAGTGGAAGTTTCTGGGGCTTCAGTCAAGGTTTCAAAGGCTGGAATTGGCAAAGACGCCTCCGCATCCCCGGTACACACACGGGGAGGGGGAGTCGGGGTGCATATGCCACAGGGACACTCAAAAATCCGTCACTGAGGAACGAGGAGATCCCACAGCTTCGCGGAGCCGCGAAGACTCACACGCTCTCGGTGGCGCAGTTATTTATTTATTTTAAACGCTGGTACATGACATTTTTCTTCTTACGAAGGCGGCGGCAGCAGCAGAAAGCCCATCACAGCCTCTCCTGAAAGCAGAGCCTGGAAACCAGAGTCTCATCTGCATATTCATAAGTACCTGATAAATTAATCATGATGGCAGAAGCATTCAGGCTAGAAGGGAGGTGACAGGGGAAGGTTGCACCCCCCAACACAAGCCCATCCTCACTCTCGCACACGCTCCTCGTCTTCCAGGCACAAAATGTTTTGATCCCTTCACAAGTCGGCTGAGCCCCCCGGGTGCTCGGGGAAGGGGCTGTGCCCCCCCCCAACACGCCGGTAGGCGCCCACCACACCTCGCCGCCCACCCCTCCGGTCCCTGGCTCCGGTGAGAGATGCAGAACAGATGGGCTGGAGCAGGGCGGAGGACCCAAAATCTGAGGGAGCTCAGCTGCCCCCGCTGCAGCCCCCAGCCCAGCCGAGAGCTCTGACCCCACGCCAGCGCCCGTCCCCACGCCAGCTCTGACCCCAGCGCGGTTCAACGCGCCCCAGCGCTGCCCGACTTTCAGCTGATGCTAAAGGCTTTGACCCTAAAAATCCTTCCATGTCCTCTCTCCCCTTAGTGCTCTCCCGGCTGGAGGTGAACGCGCATCGCCAGCATTTTATGCCCCGCAGCCCTGGAGAGGGAATAAGGCACAGAGGGGCCCTCTGGAAGGGACAAGTGCAGTGCGGCTGGCACAGAACCGCGGGAGGTGCGAGATGGGGAGAGTGAGGGGAGTCCTGCACCGTGCCAAGGCAGAGGGAGCCGGCTCTGTGCACACACCGCTCCCTCTGCCAGCTGCAAGACAGTTGTGGCTTTCCCTTCCCACTGCAAAATGCTCTCCACCAGCAGATCCGCTGCTTGCGGTGCCCTCAGCGTCACCACACCGAATCCCCTTGGTCTGGGAAAGAGCCACCCTGCCCCGAGCAGAGAGGCTGCCCCCGGTAGCAGAGGCAGAAATGGAACCCGAGGCAGGAGCTGCGCCTGAGCCCAGCCCGCTTTTCCCCGAGCCCCCCCGGCAGAGCAGGCAGGAGGGGCAGAAGGCACCTGGCAGCTGCCTGCAGAACCCAGGAGGTTCCAGATCTCGGTGATTTCCCTGACCCAGAGGCAGCTGCAGAGGTGGCTGCCGGGCTGGGCTGTCACAAACTCAGCACCCACCGGTCACAGGGCTCTGCCCTGCACCCCCAACACCCCACTGGTGCTTGGAGGGCTCAGATCTGGCATGAGGGAGTCACATCAAGCCCAGTGCCAAAGCCAGTGGTTCAGCCAAGTCCTCATGCCACTGAAGCAGCTCAGCCTGGAGGAGGATGTCACTGCACATCCAACAGGTCTGTCTGCACTGGGAGGGGCAAGGATGGGCACAGTGATGGAGAACTGAGCCTCTCCTCTCCCAGGCTGCCAGCCCGGCTCACCCCCAGCTCCCAGGGGGAGGTTGGGCACCTGCCTGAGGAAAACCCACCCTCACACTGTGAGCCAAGCGCTAATTCCCAGGTGCTGACCCATAGCTGGAGCAGCTCCATGTCCTCCTAAACTACAAGTGCCACGAACAAGCCCATATCCAGTCCCAGCAGCCCATCCTCAGAAGAGCAGCTCTGTCCTCTGCAGAACCCAGCGCAAGACCTATCTGTCCTTCCTTCCATCTGTTGATTTTTGAGTCAGATCCCTCCCATCTCATCTCCCCAGCTTAAACACAAATGAGCAGAAGAATATTTCGGGATCTGCACGTGCTAGCAGATGTTTGTAGGAGCTCCCTGCAGAGAGCAGTAGGAGAGCAATGGGGGACCCAGTACTTGGTCAAGAGGCTGCTGCTGTTAGTGGTCTGTTTAATATGTTGGGTTTGGTCTGGGCTTGGGTGATTAGCACCTGAGCAGTAATTATTCACACTTGGCCTTTCTATATCCTGCTTATAGATTTGATGATTAATGTTGCTCCTTGAGTTAAGCCTGCCCTGGATTTACCAGCACGCAGTGGGAAAGTTAGGAGGAGGCTGTTGTGTGGCAAAAGCTGCTATCCCTCACATCGAGCAGCAAAAACAGCACAATAGAAAAATTAGAGTAAAAAGCACTTTTCACAGAAGCAGCAGCCACTAAGCACAGAGCAGCCATCTCAGCAACACTCTGCCACCACCATCGACGCACAAGGAGCTTGGTTGTACAGCAGTAGAAGCAAAAAACCTCCCTCAGCATTCAGAAGACACTGATGCCAAATGATTTAGGGGTTTACTGGCACCCCAGGGACACAAGCTGGGCAGAGCTCTGCAGCAAAGTTGGGGCGCACAGACCCCCCTCAGCCACCTTTCCATCAGAGAAACACAATGAGGGGTCTGCAGAGAGGCACCTGCTGCCCCCACAAGCTGGGAAATGGGGAAAACCAGCCGCTAACTGCTCCACATTGGGACTTACCCAGCTCAGCCAAGCAAAATCCACAAGCCAGTGGTGGGATCACCTACTCTCCTGGTGTCACTGCTGCTCCTGGGTGAGGGGGCTGCACTGTCAGTGATGGTTCTGGTCACATGCAGAGGGACCTGGGGCTGCTTTGCAGCACTGCTGACCAAGACCCTTGGAGGCTGAGGGCTTCTCCAGCTGCTCCTCAGGGCAAAAGACATTTCCAGCAGAGTGTCTCTCTGGGATTTCTATGCCAGGCAGGCAGGAGTTTCATCCGAGAGCTCAGCCCATGCCAAACAGCACATGGAGGTTGGCATGGAGCAAAGGAGATGGCCAAGCCCAGAGGCAGAGCCCAGGCAGAACTGCCCTGGCTCCTTTCCTCAGGGAAAACACTGACTGACTCCATGTGTTAGAGATAAAGAAGCAGAGAAGCCCCCACTAAATCCTGCTCTTATCCTCACTCCTCACCCCATGACTGGCCCAGCTGAGCAGAATCACCTGTCCCACACCTGTAGGGAATGAGACAGAGCATTAACCCCATCTCTGCTTCTGCCTGGAGGAGAGGAAAGGGTTTTCCCAGGAAATCCCCACATCCACGATGCATTCCTGCTCCCTGCAATCCTCCTCCCTTTTCTGGGATTGAAGCTGCCCCTTCTTGCCTGGCTGGCAGGACCCCCATCAGGCTGGATCCATGTGTTTTCCCCCCATACCTGTTGTCCCAAACTCATGAGGACTCCTATGGGCCAGAGCACAGCATCTGCACCGTGCCCCTGCTCCCACCTTTCCCATGTGGGAAGCTCCAGCAGCCACTTCATGGCCCCATTGGGCTCAGCCCCAACAGACAGGAGCAGCTTTGGGGCAACCCCACCTGCCTCAGGTCCCTGATTATTTCTACATTCCCATTCTGGGAGCTCAATTCCTAATAAAGGACCCCCAAAGCAGTGCTTTCTCCCTCTTTTCCTCACCAAAATGAGACTTTTGCATTGAAATGTGTGAAGCTGCATTTTTTTCCCTCCCTTTTTCCCCAGGTTTTGCAACATGAAAGTGGATGTTGATGTGAATGGAATTTTGAAATTGGAGACTGGGAAGTTCTGCGCTGGGAGGTGACTGTTTGCTCACAAAATCGCCCTTTTTCAAGCTCCCCGATGAAATTCTGCACAATTATTTTTGTCTCCTCCTCACCCAGCCAGCCCGGTGCCCCGCGCTGCTCCTGCTTTTGTTTCTCCTCTTCTCCCTGGTGAGGATGAACAAAACACCAACCATTGCCCATGCCCAATCCTTCTCCTCCTCCTCCTCCTCTTTCTCCTCCTCTCACGGCTGCCAGCGCAGCCCGGTGCTGCCCGCCTGGCAGAGTGCTCAGGACTCGGAGATATTCGGACGAGCTCTCCCCAGCAGAAAGCCAGGGGTGTTGGGATGCACAGCTCAGGGAAGGGCATTCCAGCAACTCGCCCTTCTGTTTGCTTTGGTGCTGGAGAGCAAACACCAGCTCAAAATACGTGCAAAGGGGCAGGCTTCACCTTCACCAGCCCCGTGCTGGTGTGAGGCAAGGGAAAGCCCTGCAGACAGCTTCCAGCAGGACTCGGGGTTGGGATGTGGGATGACCCTGCACAGGGGCAAAGCAGAACCCAGGGTGTCTGGGGAATGCTCAGGGCCAGAGGAGAACCCCCATATCCAGGCTCCGTGTCTGCTCTCTTCCATCACCCATCTCCCCCCAGCTTGTCCCCACAGCACCATGAGTATCCTGGCTCTTCCATATGCACCAGAAGGCAAGGACAGCTGAAAAGCCCCAGAAGCCAGGACATAGAAACCCCAGGCTCTGTGATGCTGTGCCCTTGGCTCAGTCACACGAGAGATGAGGGGGAGGATTGAGCCTCCAGTTTCTCCCCCTGGAGTTATCACTGGATTAACTCAGCCCCAGGTTGTTTCAGGAGCACTTACATCCAGAGCTCCTTCAGCTCGGCCCACTGGTGCCTGCAGGGTCAGGCAGTGCCTCTGGCTTATTTCTGGGCTTGGGATCTGTTAACTCAGGAAAATCCTCAGGTTTTAGAGCACATCTATTATAACAAACAGCACTGTGCCCTTCCAGGCTCTTCCCCTTCTGCCCATGGACCATGGAGACCTCATGCTTCAGTCAGGTGGGAAGAGAAGGGGAGCCAAGTGCCAGCCAGGGCAGATCAGCAGTTCCCACACGCTGCTCCGGGTAGGGTGTGAACTCCTTTCTTTGTCCCACGGCCCTCACCACAACAAGCAGTTACCACAGCACCCAGACACATGTTTGGAATAGACAGGATAAAGGGTGCAAACAAAGACTGGCAGATGGAAACCCTGCTAGAGGGAAGAAATCTGGTCCCTCTGACCTCAGTTTCAAATTTTCCTTGGTTTTGGTACAGGTTGCAGTAAATAGAACCACACCACCAGGCTGGGCAGAGAGGACACACAACGAGCTGCTGTAAGCCAGCTCATGGTCAGCTCCCTGGATTTCATCTTACTGCTGTATTCATGTCAGCCCATGCCCAGATTCACTGGGTTTGTACAGCAGGGTGGTGTTTTTATCCTTGGTCTCCAGGTGGGAAAGGCAGGCAGTGTCCTCAGGTAAGGTCACAGTGGGGCTCCAGGTAGAGCAGGCAACTCAACACACAGATCCTGAATCCATCCTGACCAGTGGCAGCTCTCTCATGTATATGAAATTTATGTTTGACTCTCTCTCCAGGGATTCATCTCCCATCTTTCCCCTTTAATTATAAAAATTAGTAGGTTTGAGGTATATCTGAAGGTTTTTCTTTTCCTGTGTTGACAAAGTGACTTGATGACTCTAACCCCAAATTCTCTGTGACACAGATACCCTACCAATTATAAAATACTTCCAAGCTCGCTCCATAAACCCCTTTGCTGTTGCTATTAGTATGCATTAACATTTTATTGGTGTTACAGGATGAAACATCCAGTCTTGCAGCTCCAGTGGGCTTGGGGATTTCCAGCATCCTGCAATATGTATCCGTGCAGAGGAAATTAAAATGTGGATGGATCAGCAAGATACAGTCAAATCCTCTACAGTAATTTGGAGAAGACTAAACTCTGGTGCTAGTGGAGCATATTCCAAGCTATCTAATAGAGAGTTGATGATCTCTGTAACAGCCTTTTTGTAAGTTTTATTCTCGCCTACAAGGGAATTTTTTCAAAGGGGGTATGTAATACCTAAGCTAATATTTTTAAAGGTATATGCTCTAAACATGGAAAAGTAAGGCCCTTTGCAGAGCAGTCACTTCCAGTGATCAGCAAATACTTGATAATTATCAAGAATATACTCCCATATCCTACAATCTAGCTGGAATTTCTACCCCACCAGTCATTTCTCTATAGTTTGCCACACTGCTACATATCATCATAGGACACATAAACTCTTAGGAATATTGTCATGCTTTGCTCTTTTAGCCATAGTATAACAGATATCCTTTAGCAGCATCAGCACTTGAAGCCCCAAGTGTTGTGTCCACCCAACAGCTGTCAGAGCATGGTGCTGGTGTCCAGCATCACGTACTTCACCATCTCAAAAAGAACCTCATTTTCACACATAAAACTGAGAGGAATTAATTTCCAAATGGAAAATCTGGATACCTTGACTTGTGCAGTGCAGTCTGTTTGGGTTTATCTCTCCCAGGTGCCTTAAAACACCAGAGAAGCAATAAAGAACTGGTCCTCTGCTTTCTTTCCTTTCTCCATTTATAACGTCAGCAAAACCTTAACTTTGTAAAAGGAAGGAAAATGTGCTCAGGAGGACTTAACCCCACACCTCGATGCCCCTTGGGTCGGGGCCCTGCAGCATCACTCCTACAGGACACCCCTCCTGGAGATTTTTTGTTTCCATGAGTGTGACCGCACGGAGCATTAAGGAGCCCAATTTCTAATGTGGGATTTTGATGTTATTTATTATCTGTGTTACAGTTGCAACTGGGAACATGGGGAGGGACTCGTTCCAATTTTAGCGACAACTGCATTAATGCCCTGCGTAGAGACGGCCCATGTAGACATTCCCAAGCCCAGGCTTTTTATAGCAAGCAGAAGCAATCACTCCACCCCCTGAAAGGCCTTTTCTAACCTCCAAAACCTGCTTACAGCCCTGTGCTCCTTAGAACAAGCCTATCTCCAAGCTGATGATGCCCGTCACGGTTCAGCCCTCGCTGAATGTGGCCTTTTTCAATTTGGCTCATCCTAGTTTGAAGTTTGGCACAATTTTACAAGACCCTGTGTGTCCCCAGGATGTTCAAGGAGTTTCTCCAATGTCAATGGCAAGAGTGCTCATCCACCGAAGGGGAAGTAAAGGATGAAGATATCTCCTTTTGGCTATTAGAGCATGAAATGACCTCCAAAAGCCCTGTTAAATTCTACATCTGAGCCAGGAGAGTCCTTGTTGAAGCAGCAAGAAGATTCTTGTGAGCTTCTCAACTGTACAAGGTTTCCACCAGCACACTGGCAGTGGGAGAGTTCAGGGTACTTTAGCAGTTATCATTAACAACCAGTTTCACCTCCTCCAAGCCATTCCTGCCTCCTTCCCTCTCTCAGGAAGCCCGTGCAGTTGCAGGGACACAGTATCGAGTCTAGGGCTCTTGTGTGGTTCAGCACCAGGTCCTTGGGGTACAAAGTGCACCTTCATCGTGGCAAGTGCCCACTCAGATTTTGCAGGTCCTGCTGCGGGGGCTGCTTTGTTTATCCACTTGCAGGATCCCAGCACTACATGGTGGAACTGAGCCACACACCAGGGACAAGTTAATACAGCAACAATGACATCAAGTGTTCTATTTCTTTATTCTGTTACTTCTATCTCCACATGATGCTTCACTCAACTCTTACTTCATCACTGGCTGCCAGAAGCAATCACTTATAAAGGAGGGCTGTGCAGGAAGACACAGGGCAAGGCTGATGGCGATCCACAAAATGCACCCCCGTGCAAAGGCAACAGCTGTTAAACAGCAACACGAACTGGCCTACATATGGCAACTCCAAAGATCCAGCTCTGAAAACTGAATTAAAAAAAAAATGGCTTGGGCAGTGGGCTGAGGGGGAAGATGGCCAGAAACCCACGCTACGTCTGCTTCCCCTTCACTGCGCGTCATGTTCGCCGAGGGACACGTTCAAGATGAATTCAAGTGCCTTCAAAGAAAACATTTGTGATCCAAGATGACATTTCTGGTCACCATCCACCCCTCCACACTGCTGCTGCTTTTAGCAACACGCGCTCACACAGTTGGCCTGTGTTGATGGAGAAGATGTAACCCAGAGACAAGGAGCATTTGCTAAGCACAGCTAGGCTACCTCCAACCACTCCTGAGAAGGTCCAGGTTTAATTTAATCCGGGTCTATTCTAAGTCCAACAAAGCTGCTGAACTACACTGATACTGGAAGTCCTGAGTCAGCTCCTACAGCAGGACATGAAAAACATCAGAAGAAAAAGCTTCCAGTTCCCACCCTGCCTCAGAAACAAGGCTCAAACATCCTTTGGTTATGAGAGTCTCTGATCTTCAAGAGGTATTTGCTGGCCTGGGATCAGGCTTTGCACATCACCTACCTGCCAAATGCCAGATGGGATGGGGGATGGACACTGCAAAAAAGTTAATAAATAAACCGTACAATACAACAGAAAGACACCTTGTAAGGACACAAAGACAGACCGGATGTAGTTGATCATGCAGTTAATGAATCAATTTTAGTGCAAGCACGAGGTCAACCACCAACATGGCAAGTGCATCCACAAGGCCTCTTCCCTGTGCCGAAGGCTCCAGCCATTGGCTTTGCTGGCTCTGCTCCTAAAGCAGGAACAAACCCAGTCTGACAGAGACCAACACAGTCACCAGTGCAAAACACAGAAAGTTTAATTAAACCTACAACACGGGGGGAGGTGGGAAGTGCTGCTTCAGGCACGGAGCAGCCCTGGGCGCTGCCACGCACGAGGGCAGAGGAGCTGAGCTCATGGGGGATGTCACTGGGAGCAGGAGGGAGGAAAAGCAAGTGGCTGCCACGTGATGCGGGCACATCCCAAGCGGGCTGATAAGTCTCAAACGAGAATTAGCTGCTTGACATCCCAAAATCCCCAGCAGGACAGATGTGCAGACTCAGGCAAGCAACAAACACAGAGCTGTGCATGAGCCTCCTCCCACCGCCTCCGCAGGTCCCAAGCCCAGGGACACTGTCCCAGGGAGCAATGATGCAGCTGCAGGGGAAGGAAGCACCTCTCCACCCTTTTTTGGTGCTGTATTCCACATTCCTGGAGTCCCTCCCATGTATCAATGTCAAAATTTCCACCCATCTTTTTGCATGGGAGCCTCATTTCCACAAGACGACCTGAAGAGATGTTTTCCCAATCCTTGGGCAGATAAAGAAAACCAGAGGCTTTTGCTCAGCCATTGCTAGCCAGATGCTGCACAGTCATTTAAAGTATGGGGACACCTGCCAAAAGACACAGCAACGTGAGGGGACACAGGTGGAGACACCCTGAGTCTCTGCTCCAGGCACAGGCTGCTCCACTCAAGACAGACTCATCAAGTCCCAGCAAGCACACAGATCTCCAGCAACATTCCAGGAGTGGATCCATTTGGAAAGCCAAGACAAAACACATCCGATTTAGGGATAAAACAGGATTTAACCCCAGTCTTCCATTTTCATTTAAAATACAACTTTATAGAGTTGTTTCAGGCAGGTAAAAAGCTCCTTGTCCCCCAATCCCTGCCCAGGGCCAAGCCAGGTGCAGAGAGGACAGCAACACTGCCAGAAAGCTCTGCTTCAGCTCTGTGGACATTTCACCACCTCTTAAGTTAGACTCTTTTCTTACTTTCCTTTGCCTGAGTGCCTACAAGAACCTTGACAAGAGGGAATGAATAGGTCTGTTAAAAATAATGAAAAAAATATTGAAAAAAATATTGAAAAAAAAGAAAAAAATCACAACCAGGTTTCCTCCTCCGACCCCAGCAGTAAAACAGTGCAGCAGCAGAAGCTGAGCAGCCTGGCTGGCGGCAGCCCCTTCATGGTCTGCAGGAATGCCAGAGGAAGGATTCCTGTTGCTCCTGATCCCCAGCAAACACCAGTCCAGACCTCTATCCCTGCCACACTCAGCCTGGGAACCCCAAGAACAAACATCCCCACTGCAGCTGCAAAGCTGTGCACCACCTTGGTCATGACCTGTGGACAGGCAGCTTATCTCAAAAACAGCACCAGCCCTTTCTGCCCTCCAGTGATGCTGCTGGTGTAATCCAGACCACCTGCCTTCAACACACTGCTGCTGGTGGCACTGCAAGTGTGGTCCCCCTGCCTGAGGTCCAGCACAGCATCACCAGCAGGGAAGGACAATGGGAAAGAGCTTTCTCCAGGTATAACCTGCTGTCCTGGGCTATTTATGCTTTTTGTTTTCAGCGCGAGTATATAAATGCATGAGAAGCTGCATGCTGCCCCCTCATGCTGCCTGTGTTCCAGGGATGTCCCCCTCGAAGAGCTGGGGATCCTGCTGCTTCATGGGGAAGTCCCTTTGCTATGGGGGTGTCACTACAATTTATGACCAAGCAGGAGCAACCACAGTCACCTTGTGTCACTGAGGCCAGTCCAGCCCCAGGGCAGCAAAGCACAGGGAGTGCAGAGGGCAGGTTGGACCCAGTTATGGATGTGTGTGAATGTGTCACGGTATGAGCCAGTTAAGGGGAAGCCTGAGCGGTGTCTTTGCATAGCTGTTCCCACAGAACTGGGTCCCTCCAGGGACCTTGTCTCCAGCTCCAGAGCCAGCTCAGACCCCCGCAGCCCAGAAGGTTCCCAGCTTCACCTGAGAGATGTGCTAGCGGGAAAGGAAGACCCAGGAAACCCTGCAGAAGAGGTGGAGGGAGGGCGCTTTCCTTACCCAGAAAAAGGGAGAGATGCTACCCTGGGCTTCCACAACCCACAGACACTCCCTACAACTCCCTTTTCCCATTTCAGACCTTCAGCGCAGGCAGAGCTGGCTGATACAGACACGCGCAGGCTCACACCTCGCCCCGCGCAGTGGCTTCCCAAAGCAAACAGCAACAGGAAACTCCAATGAAATTCAAAAGGGAAATTGCAGTTACCACTGCCCAACACATACACACGTGCCTTCCTCCCCTCCACACCCCTTTCTCTTGGGAAGCAAAGCAGAGGGCCTTTGCTGCAGGGCAGCCCCTGCCCAAACCCACCCCCATTCCCGGCAGTGGCGTGGATGCGGCACAGCGGAGCAGCACGGCCCCGGCTCGGCCGCTGGCGAGATGTCCCCGGGGCTGAGGACGTGCAGGAGGAGCTGCTCCAGGCCCCAGCTCCCGTGCCAGGCCGGCGAGTGCTTTGGATCTGTGGTTGCCGATGAGGATGTGCAGGAATGGATGGGCTGGGTGGTGAGGAGGGGTGAGGGGAGGAGGAAGAGCGCCGTGCTGTGCCTCTGCTGCCTCGGCTCCTCCTGCGGTCCCCTTAAGATGTCACAGGCTGGATGGGGAGCAGGCTGCCAAACTTAAAGTGCTGGATCACAGGAAACTTCTCCAGGCACTGCAGGAGGGGAGATAAAGAGAGGTGAATTCAGGAGACATTTCCACCTTAGACACACAGCCTGAGCCACATCCTGCCCGCAGGGTCAGGAGGCAACAAGTTCAGGGCCACTCAGACGAAGGCAGAGGATCAGCCCCATGTCTCCCCCACCACCCCCCCATTCCAATCAGGCTTCTCAGGCCAGCAGCACTTCATAACCCCAGCCCCTTTCTTTCAGCCAGTGTTCTTCTCACTGAAATTCAGTATGGGGAGGCCTGAAGCATGAGCAGAAGCAGCATGTCTATGTCAGCAGCTTTCTCCCTCACCACTCTCCTTGCTCGAGCTGATGTCTTTGAAGAGCTTCACCCTACAAACACTGAGAACTGCAGAATCCCCCAGGGCAGAGAGACTCCCCCACAGGCCAGTGCCCAAACTCTGGGTTTGAGGCACCATTCTGTAGCTGCAAGGCAATCCTCAAACTGCATTCCAGACTCTCAGGTCTCTGATGGACAAGCACCAGTGATTTTGCAGCCATAGTTTAAGATATGATCCTATTTCCAACAACCCTTCACCCCTGAAATTCCCACCTCCCATTGAAGAGTAATGGATCATGGGTCAGTCACATAGATCCACTACAAAGCAGATTAGCTCAGAGCTACTTCCTGCAGCTACAACTGGGCTCTGCGAAGGGTGAGCGGGGCTGCAAGGGCACAGCCCCTTCCACTCACCAGTCCAACGGCAGGAAGGTCATGGACTGTGGTCAATAACCACGTCAGTTTCCCAGCACTTGCCTGGCAGAGCCACTCAGAGCTCTGGTTTTTGAGTCACTGCAGACTCAGACTGCCCAAACCTCATGGAGGGCACGGAGTAGGCTCAACTCCATCACACAGAGCTCAGCAGTGCGTGTTCACCAGCCATGATGTGGTTACAACTCTCCCCAGGAAGGAGTCTTGTGCCCTCCATGGGGCCAAGCAGAACTCGCTGCAGCGGGGGTGACTCTGGGGCTGGAGAGAAAGCTGTGTGCTGCAGACAGCTCTCACTCCAAGGCAGGACTCGGGCACAGGCACCCTGCCCTCCTGCTGTCGTCAAGGGCAAGCA
Organism: Donacobius atricapilla; assembly: GCA_013397315.1. Lineage (NCBI taxonomy): Eukaryota > Metazoa > Chordata > Aves > Passeriformes > Mimidae > Donacobius > Donacobius atricapilla. Next base: position 548,246 of record WBMY01008180.1, on the reverse strand, counting down.
GGAGGATTTGTGCTCAGAAGCCCAGGCCTACAGTAATCCCTTTGGAGCCAGACATCAGGCAACTGGTTCCAAGCACAAGCACAATGGAGCCAAACAAGTTTGGAGGTGGCGAAAGTACAGCACGGCTGGATCCACTCCTGGGGAATAATAGCCAGGCAGAAAACCACAGATCTCCATGGCAAGGCACCAAGAAGTAAGTCCTGCAAGCATCAGGGCATGTCACCTTCAAAGCTTCCTAATGTTCAGAGCTGCTGCCATCTCTCCACACAACCACTTAGACAAACTCTCAGAGGAAGCAGGGCTGGGTAACATGGACATAAGGGGAGAGCAGAGAGAAATGAACACTGGAGTTGCTGACAGCTAGAAATGTCAGCCCAATAAGCTCTAAGGACTCCCATGGAAGACCAGACTGGTTTAGGCTCCAGATGAAGAGACTTTACCACCAGTGGGAAGAAGGGGTATCCATTCAGTGTCACACATCACCAGCTCAAGCAGAAAAACTTCTCCTCTATCCAGAAGGACTAGCACAAGTTTACTGGATTATCTGATGTACCAAGCAACAGGGCCTTTCTTGCATCACCTGTGGATGAAACTGTACCTAACACTGGCTCAATTTCAGGCTTATTTCTTCTTGCCACCACCTTGATGACACTGAAGGTCTGCTTGGGACTCAACTGGGGAGCAGATTCATGCATCAAGTCCAACCTTTAAAGATGGAACTGGGACTAGATTAGTTACAATGGAAAGTATTTCCTGACTGACTGCAGAGAAGGAAAGGTCAGGAGACTCAAAAGCAGGCTCAGGGGAAAAACATCAAGGCTGCTGCTTTAACCACACTCGATTCTGTCGACTTCTTCACTTGCCTTTGATGGAGAGAATAAGAAAAGCCTGTGGACTTTCAAGGGAACACATCTTCACCCATTATATTATAAATAGACACATTTGGGATTTCACAAACACAGAGTTGAAGACACACTGTGTTGAGTCTACTGCTCATGCACCCTGGAGTGCCTGGATCCAGACCACAGCTCCTGGACACACAGACACACCTGAGCTTTCTGAGAGCTGTTTAAAGTCATCCCATAGAGGAGACGGAGAAGAGATAAAGCCTTCGGAGGGCTTTTTAGATGTTCTAGGTCTGGGAGCTGCCCCACTCCCACCAAGTGGGAATTCTCCTGGTCTGTTTCCAGCAAGTGACTCCATCCTCTGCTGCTGCCTCCACTCAATCCCGGTCCTGGTCAGCGCAGTCCCACACCCAGCGCTTCTCAGCCACCCCAGGTGTGTCACAGAGCTCCAGCCTCCAGCTGAGTGTCTGATTTCACCTGATCTAATTGCAATGGGTGATGAGAGGGGCAGGGAGAAGGGAGGGGAAAACAAAACCTGAAATCTTGCTCTCACTTTGCCCGTTAGACAAAGCAACTCCACAACCCCAAAACTTCCCTCTCTTTGCCATCACAAGCCCCAGGCTCTGCCACAGAAACTGCCTGCCTTGAGCTGGACAAAGACCCATGTCAGCACTTGAGGCATGTTGCTGACTTCCCTTCTGCTAATGCTGGCAGTGGCTAATTGCAGAAAGACTGCACTGGTGAAGGCTACACAGAGAGCGGAAATACACTGGGAGGGAGCAGAAAAGAGACAAAATCTCCAGTAGCGACTTTGTGCCTGGCCTGAGACACCCAGACGGATTCAGTTTGCAAAGGATGAAGGTTAAATGACTCCTAAGCTTGTGTCATTCCCAGAAAATCAGTCTAAGAGATCCTCTAGTTGCAAATGTTGGTAACCTGCAGGGCCAGGCACACCATAACTGAAAGCTCTGCCCAGCCACGCTGCCATGTCCACATCCACAGCCCTGTCATCTCCCAAGCCAGGCAGGAACTGGCTGAGCCAGCACCAGGGTAGAAAACTCCCCAGAACAGATTATATCTAAAGAGATAATCTATCTATTGTAAAGAGCCCTGAGGACCCCTGAGCACGAGTGCCCTCTCTCCTCTGCCTATTCAGGTGAACAACAGCTTCCATGCCATGGCAAGAGAGGACAACACTGCACAAGGATCATGTTTTTAGGATTAGTCCTTTAAGACCTACAAATATTACTTGAGGAAAAAAACCTAAATTTAAAGCTATTTGGTTGACTCAATGTTCTTTACACGTTAGCCTAAATTAGAATCATTACCCTTCCTAGCAGTTTTTGCATTCTCTCCTTGACACAGCTACATCTCAGATATTTCTAGAAACCTACCAGTACTGGATCCAGCATTTTCACACAGAAAGTCACCTGCTACTCAAAACAGACTAAGGCCTTCAGATAAGCATGTCTTGGGTGCACACAGAAGAGCCAAAGAACCTCCCAGTCTCTAGAGAATCCCCAAGCTGTGCTCTCTCCAGCCAGAAGACAGGTAGATCTGCCAGCACATGGTGGCCCCAAGACATCAGTGAATGTGTGCATTGTACTGAGGGCTCATCACTGCCAAACTCCTCCAGCCATGTGCAGATGGGAGCAACCACGGCACAGGGCATGTGGGGTACCAGGCAGGAGCACCTGAACATCCTGGAGAGTGTGGCATGCCAGGGGAGCTTGTAAAGGAACTGATCCAAAGGAAAAGAAAGACCATGGCAGGGCTGTTGAGGTAGCAGCAGACCACACTGAAGCTCTAGGTTTTAGGAGACTCATGTTTCACTTTAAAGGCACTCACAGTGCTGTAGTCTTCCCTTCAGACCCCTCACCTCTCACAGCTTAGCCTCCAGCTCAGAGTTTTCCAGCAGGGAGTGTCTCCAGCCCCTGTGACAGAGCTGCAGCCAAGGGACAGCCCCCTCTCCAAGGAGCAGCCCGGGGCACCCCTCCCAGGAGCAGCCAGGCGAGGGGGTCGGCCCCCAGCCCCACTTCTCTTTGGAGGCTGGGAGGAAAACTGAGCTGGGGGCGGAAGGAGCCAGCGGGCCTGGGAGTGACACCTCACAGATTAGAGAGGTATGTGGCCTGGAACCTAAACACAGGATGTGCAGTGCAGAGGAAGGGCTGGGGGAGGGAGCGGCCGTTCGGCACAGTTAACCCCTTTGTGCGCTGGGCCTGAGCAGAGCTGCCTGCACAGCTGTGTGTCCCAGCAACAGGAGCTTGTCCCAGCTCCCAACAGGAGCATGGCTGTCACCAGCAGCACTGCAGGGTGTGGGATTAACTCTTTCAGGCACCACTGGTCCCCATCCCTGCTCCTCCAGCGCTTTAGTGCAGCCAGTGGGTCCTGCAGAGCCAACACTGTTCCCGCCGGAGGCCCAGATGTGGTGGTTCCTGTCCTGCTTCCTCAAGCCCAGGGTTAGTTTGAGCAGGAAGGAAGACAAGGGAGAGCCAAAACTGCCCAGTTCTCCAGGTCAAGGTTCACCAGGAAAGCCTGGGGACACGCCGGCAGAGCTAGTGGGCAGAGGATGGCCAAACCAGAGAGGTGACTGTGGTCTCACTGGGCTGGCACATGGCATGGATGGGGCTTGCAGAAAGGGTAAATCAGTAGAAAGCATTCAGCCTGCTCTGGGGCTCTTAAAACATGGGATGGTAATTTAAAATAAGTCTCCTCTAGCTGGTAAAATAGTGGTGGACAAGCAGGTCAAGACATCGGCCCTAATTTGGAGATCTGCACTTGCGCTATGGTAAGACAAGACATGGCAAAAGTCATGTTTGCAAGGAATGGCCACTTTGTGATTGGTTTTGGGGCAAGCACAAGGCAGGAGCTTCCTTCAAGCCAGCTGCACCTGAATGGCCAAGGGCCCCCAAGCCACAGTCAGCAAGGAGTAACAAATGGCTGTGATGGGGCCCCCGCACCTGGAGCAGCACAAGAGCTGACCCGTGGTGCTGTGGAAGAGAGAAGTGTGTGGCCGAGCAACCTCCCCGTGCCCACAGCACTCACCTCTGCCTTGTACATGCGGATGAGGCCCTGGTTGACCTTGGACCAGGAGGGCACGGCGCTGATGTTCCAGAGCTGGTTGGAGTGCTCAGCAAAGGGGCCTGTCTTCATCTGAAAGAGACCCAAGCACAGGGCTGAGGGAGCCGGGCCAGCCAGGAAGCTCGTGCACCAGCAGTGACTCATGCTCACACTCTCTCCAAGCAAACATTCCCACCAAGCCCAGTGACCCACGCACCAGCCACCTCACTGCGTCTTCCCTCCCTCCCTCTGTGCTCCCTCCCGCTGTGGCCACATCACACGAAGCCGTGGCAATCCAGCTCCCCTCCTTCCCTGATAAAATTAAGCCTCTTCCTGCCACGCTTTCCTAATCAGACCTCCCTCTACACACCTCCCTTTTAATGACTGTATTAAAAAAGCCCCACATAAGTCCCGTTCTCCCCCCAGTAGAGCTTGGCTCAACGCTGTTCCTATTCTACCCAGAAAACTCCCAGTGCAGCACTGCTGGGCTTTCCAAGAAAATGACTCATTCCCCATTCAGATCAACAACAAGCAGCAGCGACAAGCGTTGCTGCCTTCCCTGAATACAGAGGGCAGTGCAGGTTGGCAGCAGCTCTGTGTCCACAGCCCACTCCACACCTGCCTCTAGCTGAGGAGAGCTCCAGGGGAAGCAGGAGCTAAGGGAACATGCTCTCCAAACTATCTCCAGAGCTGTGAGCTGCTGGCTTGCAGCAGATGCTTTAAATTGTTTTTCTTTTTTTTTATACTCCACTGTTTCTCCTCCCAGGGCGAGGGGTTTGGAGGAGGGAGGGCAGGAGGGAGGCAGCAATCAGGGGCAGTTGCATGTAGATTCCCTGGGTAGTTGTCTCTCCTTCTCCTCCATGAACAAAAACAGACCCTCAGGGAGAAAAATACAACACAGCCACTCTGACTGAGCGAAGTTCCCATGACATCAGAAACCACAAGGCCGAAGCTCACGCTAAAGAGGAGCGTGGGGAGAGAAGAATCTCATTCCCGACCTGGGGCTTGAACAACTAACCCCTTCCCTCCATGCATGCACAGGCCTGGTGAGAGGGTGGGAAAAGCGCCTCCAAAACAACCTCTGTGCTCACTAAAAAAGCAAGCAAGGCCAATCAGTGTGCTTGGGGAAAATGCTGCTGCCTTCCTACGCCTGTGTGACACTAGCCTGCAGCAGAGAAAGAAAGAAAGGGAGGGAGAGGGTGGGAAGACCCAAAAACCCCAGTGCTGGGAGGGCGATGTGCTTCAGACCTGCTGGCCTTGGGGCCCGAGCAGCAGGGGAAGCAGCTCTGCAGCTCTGCTGGGTGCCAGGAGAGCGCGGGTGCATCTCCACTTCCCCTCGGAGGTTCCCGTCAGCTGGAGGATGACAGATGAGCCTCTCCCTGTCCCCTCCGCCGCACGCTTCCCTCGTGGGTACGAGATGAAACGTGCACACAGACAAAGCGCGGCGCTCCCCGGCAGCGCCGGCGCATTACCCAGCACCAGGATTTGGCACCGGTGGGCACCCAAAGCAGCGGCTGCCAGGGAGCTCTGTGCCAGGCGGCTCCATCAGAGCCTCCCCTCCCCACACGGAGGTCTGGCTGCCTGAGCTTTGAGGCCAAACCTTCCCCCAGCATCACCGTCCCTCACGGGGGCACAGCTGGCATCAGCCACCACCAGCAGGCTCTTCTCCCAGTCCCAAGCCAGAGAGCGCCAAGGAGGCAGGCACAGCTGGCCAGTCAGTCCCATGCTCGTGCCTGGCACGGCCACCACCGTGGCCCTCCTCACCCAGGACACCCAGCGAAGGATGGCTTGGCTATGGTTTCAAGCTGGGGTGGGTAAAACAACAGGGATGAGAAGGGGAACAACAACAAAAAAATCCTCTCCTTCCAGCCACAAAGGGCGAAGAGGGAGAGCTTGGGGGGAGAGCGAGAGGCGGCGAGCGCGCTGCAGTCCCGCAGTGACCCCAGGGGAACAGAGTGAGTCAGAGCAGCCATATTGAGCAGGAAATTACTCACAGACGTGGCGTTCCTGCCTCTCGGTTCCCAAGAGAATCGGCCTTTTGTAAATGGTTCCTCTGTCAGTGCAGGGGGGAGGGGGACGGCTGAGGCCGTGCTTTCCTGTCAGCTCCTTCCCTTCCAGCAGAAACCCGAGCCCTCCCTTCCCAAATTTAGAAGCCAGATTGAAGCTGAAATTCCTGCTGCCTGCCCTGAGCTCTCGGAGGAGCATCTGGGCAAATGCACTGATCCCCCACAACAGCTGGGGTGTAGCCAGCTCCCCTCTTCTGCACACACAGAGGCAGCCCTGCATCACTGTCCTCCACAGCCCCTGGGCGGTGGGCACCACAGGGATGCTCCCAAACCCTCCTCATCCCCACACCTTCAGGTACCACACACACCCCTTTGGCAGGCAAAGGCAGCAGCAGGGGAACAGTTCGAGTCCCAGCCAGCTCTGCAAACCTCACCCTGTTCCAGAACCATGTGTTCAGGTCCAAACCCACCCTGCAGATTTCCCAACATCAGGTCAGCTCATGCAAGATTCAGGGCCGTGCCTGGGTGCTCCTCTGAGGAGGATGCCGTGGTGGGTTCAGCCTGGACATCATCTTGCTGCTACTTTAAAAGCCTGAGGTTTAAATACACACCTGGCAAACAGCACAACAGCGTATATTCATATTCCTGAAACATCACCTGAGGGCTGAGAACAGTATCTGCTCAAGAGAATATTCTCTCAGTTGACAGAAAACAACCTTCCTCAGTTGTAGTCTGAAACAAAACCTGCTCCTATGTCGGCAAGATGTACCAGACCCACTCGGGGAACTGCTGTGGTGTTTGTTACATGTTTAACACCTTTAAAGGAAAGCTGTTTCCAGATGACAAGCTCAGAAGAAAATAATATCGTTCATTTATTAAAGTCTTTAATTCCTTCCCTTTTTTCCTGCTATTTTGTTTTGTTGTTGATTTTGGAGAGAAAGCATTGGGAGGGCACTGAGGCTGCCTCGCCCCCCCTAGTGGCAGTCACGGCCTTCCCGGGTGCTGGGGAGGGAAAACCCTCAAGTTTTAAAAGGAAAATCTTTATAAAAATGAAGCAGCACCCGCATGGAGATGCACTGAATATACCACGGATGGGGTAAGGCAGGTTGCTGCCGTCCCTTCCAGCTCACGGCAGGAGGGCCAAGAAGGCTCCTTGCCACCAGGTGGCACTGGGGAACTCAGCAGAAACAACGAATTCCATGATTGACAACAAATGTGCAGAAAAGGAACTCAAATCACTTATATGAAAAGCCTACTAAAAAGCTGACTTTCTGCAGGCACAAGCAGAGTGACCTGAGGCAGCAGCATGGTGCTCGGTATTTTAAACTTCACCTGTCAATTGGGCACTGCAGAACCTTCTACACACATTTCAAGAGATGGATGTTTTTCAACAGATCAGTGCACTGTCTGGATATTAAAGAGGCTGAAACTAAAATAAATCTTTGACCATCTTGGCTCCTGATTTCCTGTCCTCATCTTGATCTCTTCCACCAGCACCTCTTTATTACCTATGGTATGATTTATTTTGGCATTAAGGGTTAAACCCTGTGAGGTGCTGAGTACCAACAAACCCTACCAGATTTAGCAGACTTGACACAGCACCTCCTGGGGTTTGGGCCAAAGGCTCCTATGAAGATTTCCTACATGAAAGGCTAAGTTCATAGTCTGTAACCTCCCTTCTCATCTAATCACTAAATTAGAGAGGCGAGGAAGGGGGAAAGTGAACAGAACAAAGGGGAAGAACTGCACTCTGTCCTTCAAAATTAATCCCATCAACTTCCTCTTGCCAGAGACAAGAAATCCCTTACCACAACAGAGCGGGTAGTTCTTGCTCTCCCTGTCCAGACTGTGCAGTGAGGGAACTGGGAGAAACACGGCCAAATCGTCCACTGATGCTGCAGGCAGCAAGCCATGAGCTCCCTCACTGAGAAATGGCCCGTGGCTGCCAACAAGCTGAGGATCACCCACCCCCCCTCCAAAGGGTCCTGCAGTTCCTGAGCAGAAACAGTCCTGAGAGTGCTGCCAGCTGGGGGAATCTCAGCACCACCTCTGCCCTAGGTCACTTACAAATAAGGTGCATTTAATGGACAACTCTTCTGGTAGAATCTGGAGGAGACAGAGCAGCACAGAGGTTTGGGAGCCTGCCCTAAGCAAGGGGAGGCCTGGGGCTGCCAGGCAGCACCCAAGGGCTGCAGGGAAGGGAGGCTGTCTTGGCAAGCCCAGGCATTTCACAGCTCCTACTTCATCTTCTTAGTGAATCTACAGGAACCACTCTTCTCCATCCAAGCTCCCACTGACTGATCCAAGTGATGACCCAGTGTTATTTGTTTGCACTTGTTACAGTTCCCTTCAACTACAATCCATAGCCCATCCAGCTTAATTACACTTTCTTCTCAACATCCCTGTCTCAGCTCATTCAAGGAGAACACCTCAGCCATGCAACAATGGTTCATCTGCACTGTTCCATGAGAGCAAACAAACAGGCACAGGAGGAAGAGAAAACCACTGCCAGAGCCAAGTATCTAATGTCAAGAGAATGTCCCTGTGGGACAAACCTTCCATTCCTCACCTCTGTAATGAAGAGGATGCACTCCAGGAACATGAAGTCCTTATGGTTTTCATTTACCACCTTCTCATCAACAAAGTGCCGAGGCTCCAGACTTGGATGGTCTAAAAACAGTAAAAGACAACAGGAAGTAATCTGTATGGCAATCCCCTCCTGCGACCAAGTTCAACCAGGTGGTGTGTTGCCTCTCACCCAGAAGTACAACCCTCCCATCAGAGCTCTTTAAAAGGCAGAACAGAGTTGCTCCCTTCTATCTCATCTCCCTCTCCAGTTCCTCTGCAGGGACAAAACTCCCCAGAGCAGAAACTGCAATTTTTAGCACCAAAACCAAGACTGTCCTATTGAAAAGCTTCATTGCAGTCATTGCAATAAAGACAGAAGTACTGTACAAGGAAGCCTTCCATCTCCCAAGCAGTCTTATTTGGAAAGCTGAGGTAAAAAAAAAAAATCCCAACCTCAAACTCTCCTGCTGAATTAGACACAAATCTGACATATTTGAATTTAAAGGTCAGTCCCAAGTCCTATTATCTTTAGAAGCTGGACAAATGGGGTAGAGGGCAATTCAGGACAAAAGAAGATTTTTATTAGTACCTATCAGCTGGGAACTGCCCCATATGAAAGGCAGGAATTGGAAGTCATCCAAGCCCCACACGCCCTGGCTGCCAGCAGGTTCCATCCTGTAGGTTTTCTGCAGTTTTCGCATCACTTCCAGGTACCTGAGACGAAAGAGAACAGGAAGGGTTAAGGCAAGGCCTTCTCCTGTCTGACTTTTGTGAGGACAAAAACAAACAGTTGGGGAAAGGACACAATTCATCACTTGTAAGCAGGACGTCCACATACAGCACAGTTCACAGAATATATATTCAGCTCCTTTGCCATAGAAAGAAGCCTGATGGTACCTAACACCAAATGCAGAGAAATCCACTGGCAGGAGTTTGTTTTATCTGCAATGCCTTATGATTGTGCAGATCTTTCCTCATCCCCACTGTTATGTGAAAACATTGACACTTCGCATCCCTTCACCAACTTCCAAAAGAGCACAGGATTTTCTACCATACAGCAATCACTACTTCCACTTTTCAGGTGGAAAATTAAAGCTGGAAGTACTACTGAAGGAAATTGTTTCCATGCCACCAAGCAGTGATACAGCTGGGATTACATCTCTGGACTCCAAACACCCATTCCAACAGTTTCATCACTATCAACTCTACTTCCTGGGCTGGAAACACATCTAGAGGAGCAGTGGAGGCCTGCCAGTTGCATAGATTTTTTATTTTTGATGCCTGAAGTGATGTTAGATCTTCTGATCAGATATTCCTGTCTATCACAAAGCACAGAGTCTCACCCACAGAGTTCAGTAACTTGTGCCTCATTAAAGTAACTTTCCAGAAGGACACTGCCTCTGAAGGCAAGGGGCCATCACCTCTTTTTTGAGATAATTATAATGGGTCAGTGTACAGTCCATTAAAAAGTACATCTGCTCCTAATTTTGTCTAAAATTGTCTTCAGCTTTCCCATTCTACCCTTCCCCCCAAACAGCCCAATACTTCCAGCCCTTCTCCTCCCATTACCTCACCTGTTAAACACTTTGAAGACAATGGCCATCTGGTCATCCACTCTGAGCACACCGATTTTGCAGAGGCAGCAGAGAAAGGCTGCAAATGCAGCTTCATGCCCTGGAGTTAAAAGACATGAAGAGACATGACACAGGTGTCTCTGGCCCCCAGGACAACCTTTCTGTGGGCACCACAACAGCTCTTCAGAAATCACAGCAGTCACAATCCCCTCTCAACCCTGTTGTCACTGTTAATGCCATGAGCTGACAATATTTCATCCCCCTGCAGCACCCACCCAAATTATACCTCCTAGACATTCATAAGGTGATGATTAACTTAGAGAAAAGAACTTAAGGAAAATCAGCTCCAACTGGGCATGCTGGGAGCAAGGCAGGGACTTTCCCAGAAGCTTGGCACAGCAAGGGAAGTGGAGCACTGCAGAGTCATCTGCTTGGGGGGATGCAAGACAACCTCACATCTGCAAGCAAACAGATTTCCTCCTGCTACAAAAATATCTCCGTGTTGGAAGGATGCAGATCCCATGATACTGCCAGGAACAGTTTGTCCCAGAAGGTACCAGGATCTCAGGCTAAGCCTCTGCATCTTGGCCCTCCAGCTAACAGCAAGGAAAGGAAACAACCAGCAAACCCAGAAATGTCTTTTAGGAGGAAGGACCACGAAAGAAGGAAGAATATAAGATCAGCAGCTCCACACTACTGACAGGGGCAGCTCCCAGTGTACGAACAGAATGCACTCATAGTGTGGACACCATGACTGGGACAAGGGCCCCTGGTTTGGGACAGACGGGATGGGAGGAGAGGTTGAATTTCCTTCTCTGAGCTGACCAAACCCCATCCAGCCTTTCCAAGGACAACATCTCCCCCTGGTGCCAGTGAGCCGCAGCCAGCACTGCACAGCCTCCAATCCTTCAGTCTTTACCCACAGCCTCCTCTTCCTCTCCCAGCCCAAGTCCCAAGTCACGTTTCCTTGCACTCACAGCATCCTGCTCTCCTGCCCTTTGGTGGAGATACACCAGAAGGATCCTCCAGAAAGGAACAAGAGCATGCAGACAATTCTGTATTTAATTCTCACTGAAGCCTGTGTGGTTACTTCCCCTGCAATTCAGTATCTCCTCAGGTGCTCCTACCTTCAGATTTCAAAGTCCCTCTGTAAGCGGTGATTCCCTTCTAGGGACCACTAGACCATTATAACATCCCTCCCACTGAACATGAACATGGTCCTCACTCTAGTTCCAATTCAAGCCAATATATTTTATCCCTTTCAACTGCCTGTTGCAGGACTGCTGCATGCAGTGAAGCAGGTCCTACAGCTCATCCCAGAATAGTTTGGTTCCCATTTCCTTGGATGAGATGTGACAGGGTGTCACAGCTCTAGCACAGCTTCCAGCTCTCAGTCACAGTCCCCACAGGGCAGAGGGGTGAGAGGGCCCACCACCACAGGAAGGTGTTCATTTCAAGCTGGCTCTAAAAACAGGGGTAATGATACATTTAAATAAATACAGCACTCAACTCCAAAGGGTCCCTTCCCAACAAACCCAGCCTTGGCCAGTGTGCAAGCCCAGGTACCTGTGCCATAGTCAATGCGGGTAGAGTTCCCCACGGATTCCTTCAGGTACACAGCTACTTCTGGGGCAGCATCAGCCAAATGCTTGGGAATCACTGCTGACACCAACTTTTCTGCCTCCTGAAAGACAGGAAAGACTCCCATGGGTGAGCACAGATCTGTCACAGTCCCCAGAGACAAGGCACCCTGTGCTCAGATGCTGTCACAGCGTGAGGGCTGCAATGGTGCTCTGCAATGCCTGGAGGCAGCATGAGAGAGCAGCAAATTCTCCTGTTGGAGAAGTCATGTCTAGAGATGGAACAAGTCAGGGAGAGCTTGTCCTGAGATCTATTCAGGCCACACACATCCTGTAGGACAGAAAAGCCTCATCACCCAGGTACATTGAACCAGTTACCCACTGAGCCATCTCCAGGACAAAAGTATTTCTAGAGCAGCAGAGCAGCTGCAAGGCCACTGCTGCTGGGACTGGGGCTGTGCCACCTCCAGAGCTTGGTGCAGGGCCAGTGCTCTGAGCTGAAGGAATTCGAGCAGTTTTCCCTTATCTTTCTCTCATTTTGTGACACAACAGGCAATTGCTGTGCAAAGGAATTCCTTGGGCTTGGACAGCCCTTGTGACACATCCAGAACTTGGAGACCCAGCCAAGAGCATTTACATGGCCCATATGCTCTCATCACAAGAGGATAAGATAGCACCAAACCAGGGGTAAGGGATGCGTATCGAGAGGTGGATCCTTCAAGGCTTATCTGAGCAATTCCTCTGTGAGCTGCTTGGCTGGCACACACTGACAGAGCCATTTTTCCACCCCTGCTGGGCACACTGCCCTTCTGTGGGCACACTACACAGCACAGATGTTCTCACCTGGTCTAGTTTGGCATACCAGGTCCTGAAGGCTTTGTTCCCAAAGCGAGAAGGTTGATCCACTGGTGGGGTTTCATCGATCCATCTGTCGAGGGTATTCAGCAGAGCCACCAGCTTTTCAATGGGCTACAGAGAGCAAGAGGGTGAGGGGTCACAGTGACATAAAACAGAGCAGTCCCTCAGTCTCTGACATCTCTCCCCTTGATGGGAGTCATTAAAGCCCACACCATTCTTCCCAAGAGAGGCACGTGGAAATGGGTTATGCCGATCCTCCTCAAAATGAAGAGGGGACAGAAAACCCATTCTTCCCTGCAGGAGAGCAGTCCAGTACAAAGCCCAGCCTGAGGCAGACTCCCCAGTCACCCACACAGTCTTCCACAAGCTGTAACAGCACCGTGCTCCAAAATCTCTTGAAGAAGAGCTACAGCAAGCTCCCAGCTGTAGAACAGCCCTCATAGGACTGAGACGCAGGGAAGTGCTACACAATTCAGGGACCTCCAACATAACTCAGGCTCAACATCTTAAGGGTCCTGCATTCCCCATGCAATAAAGAATAGCACATATACAGTGCTAGGCAACCTCACCAGAGGCTGATGATGTGATTTAAAGGCCCTTCTCAAAGCTTTAATAATTGTCCTGAAGTGTCTCTTAGGAGCCAGGATTAGCAGTTGATGCTGTTAAACCACGACACGCTTGTACAGCAAGTCAACCTTCTCAGCATGATTCCTGTTGCTTCAAACTCCTACCAGCCAGACCACCAGGCAGCTCCAGCCCAGGGACACCCATTGCACATGGCAAAATACAACCTATCCGGGGCAAAAGGCAGCCTGGCTAGCCCACCAGTGCTTTCATCAGAGCAGGAATGAGAAGCTCTTAGCTTTCAGAGAAATGTCTCAATTGAAACACAAAGTTGATGGGAAGACAGCAACAGCAGCAAGACCACAGCCATGTTTCTCACACCCAGTGCTGGAAGTGAGGGACCCATGTAGGATGTATGAGAGTGGCCATGAAGGAAAAGAGGTGCAGCAGGTAACAATAGCACAATGTCAGGCCAGAGCTGGCCAATGCACACCGCCTCCCTGCCTGGCCCAAAGGGCTGGAGAACAGCTACACACCCCACACCAAGAGGCAAAACCCCAGGCAGCACTTTCACCAGCTCCAGACGGTTTCAGGAGGCTCTGCTGACAACTGGTCAAGCCTGCCAGAGGCTCTGGGATTCTCCCTGCCTGACTCCAAGCAGCTGGAGAGCCATCAGCTGCCAGAGCAGCTGGCCAGGCCCCGGGCAATGTAGGCTCCTCTGTCTCGAGAGGGGATTCCTCCTTCAAGGAGGACAAAGAGGACAGCAGAAGCAGCGGCTGGTTTGACTTTGCTGGAGGCATCGACCGTGTGAAGCTGGCTGGTCTCCTGGGTTGTGGTTCAATTCTTCACGCTGCTGTCGGGAGGACAAGGAAACAGCAGAGCCCAGCAAGTTTCCAGCCCTTGAAGTGCCACTCGAAGGGGGTGGGCAGAGCCAGGCATGGCAGAGCTGGGCTGCCACTGAACCAGCTGCAGGTTGCTCCCGGGAGGAAGGGTCTCATGGCAGATGCAGCCTCCCACAGACAGTGACTCCTGAGGTGCCACCCCAAGGACATGGTGGGATCAGCCACTGGGAACAAGCAGGAGAGGGATCCTCTGCCACTGAGGCAGACAAGAGACTGGGACAAGACCTGAGCACACCGAGAACACAAAAAAAGGGACAAGACAGCCCAAAGGTGTGGGTGGCCCTGGAGGCACTAACAGGCCAGTGCCCCAGATGCGAGTGGACCGAAGCAGCACAGCCCCCTCTGCTTCAGCTCCCTGCTCCCAAAACACTGTAGGAATCGAACACATTCCCACTGCACTGGGCCACGTTCGGACTCAGGCCTCCTCCTTCCTGGCTATTGCATTCCCCTCCAATTAAGCAACAGCATCCCCAGCACTGGGTTGCATTAAATAATTAAATCGTGCTGGTGATTTATCCACCAGCACCAGCAGCTCATTATGAGCAGCCGCCGTATTTCAAACCCTCTCCACGAGCACTCGGTGCTGCCTGGATAAATGGCTGGCATGGACCAGCTCCTTCCCTGGGGAGCAGAGAGCCCAACCTCCCCTTCCCCACTCGCTGGCTTTAAAGGGATTAAAAGCCCAGCCCCACTGAACACGGGAGAGCAGGACCCAGCTGCCGGCTCAGCCACATCAATAAATAATTAAAGAGCTGCAGCTCATTTTGGGTTCAAGGCCCTTTAAAAAGGGGGTAACTAAAAGAAGCAGCTTCCCATTGTCCAGCAGAGGAAGCCTGTACATCCAGGGCTGACCCCTGTGGGGGAGAAAGAAGCTTATGGGAACACAGCCATCAGCACCACTGCAGCCTGTTTTGCCTGGCTGGGTTTTTAAGCTCTATTTTTGCTTTACCTTTCCAGTGATCAAAGCAAGGGCAGCCTCCCCCCTGCTCTCCTTGCTCTTCTCGTTGTGCTGATTTTGCATCTCCTTGACCCTGAGTCTGCCACTGGTCCCAAAGGCAAACCACAGTGCTTCCTACGGAGCACAGACCTGTCAGCAGCTCTCAAGAGCAGGGGCCAGGCAGACAGAGGTGCTGAGGAGGCATCACGGCAGCCAAAGCTGCCCGTGGCAACCAACTCGCCCCCTCTGGGCTCCTCAGGCCGTGTCAGAATGGGAAGCTTCTAAAATCAGAGCATTTGCTGCTTTCCCCACTTCCTTCCTGGAAGCAGAGCAAACCACAAGACCAACCAGTTTCCCCCAGTGCATTGGGCTGTTTGAAGGGAAGGTCTGCTCCTTGCACGGCAAAAATTAACCTTGTCCTCCTCACTGCACTGCTCCTCTGATCCAAGTCACTGCTCCAGGCTGCAGCCCTAGCAAGTTGCTGAGGGATCCCCACGTGGAAAACACTCCCTCCAGGAGCTCCAGGAGGGGAAGGCAGGTCACAGCCTATCACTCACACAACCTTGTGCCAGACATAGTGTCTGTGCCAGAGTCTGCTATCAGCGCCTGTCAGATGCCTCCAGCAAACCCTGGACAGCTCCACACAATGTGTCAGTAGGAGTAGAGCAAGCTCAGCAAGTCTCCAAGGGAGCTCAGCGCCCACAGGATCCAGCTCCTGCTCCGGCACAAAGGTTGGTATCGACACACACTCTCTGGAAACCACTAAGTTGCCTCTTTCAAAGCACAGCAGACCATACTTCCATTTTTTACCCCATAGCAAAGCAATACCAGTAAGTCACAGAGAGGATATGCATTCAGCAGAAAGGATTTCAGGAGGTCATTTGCCAAAAGAAGGTGTCCCTGGCATTGATCAGGGAGGAAGATGGGATGGCACAAAAGCACATTAGTAGAAGGTACAGCAAAAGAGAAGAAAGCTGAGTAGAGATGCAAGAAGAGGCCGCGAGGGGCTGAGCCTTTAAAAGCACGGATAAGCAGTTTGATCTACAAAGCAGCCTGTGTGAACAAGCAACCTCATCAACAAGACAACCCTGGGGATGCTCCACCTGTGCCTCAAGTCACAGGCTTCGGCTCTCCTCAGTGTGCAGGGAATGAGATTTGCTCGCTGCCACTTCCCAGGCAGTTGGGATCGTGTCTCTTGATTGTTACTTGGACTGGGACCACGGATGGAAAACATTCCCTCCAAGAGGGGTCTTCTGCAGACACAGCCCTGGTACAGCTTTTCCTGACAGCTCAAACGGCGTGTTGAAGAGGGCTGGGTTTTCCCCCCCTCTTTGTTTTGTTCATTTTTAATGCTTTGTTTCCCTAGAAGTACTCTGTGAATGGTTAGGAACAAGCGAGATCATGACAAAGACAAAACTCAAAGGTGAAATGCAAACAGCAGAAAGCAAGAGCAGCATTTGACAGCAGTTTCTACTGAATTGAAGGAACAAAAGGGGGGCACAAAGCCTGTTAGGGAGCGACTCATTATCCCTGATCCCCTCCATGAACTACAGGGGAGTTTCTCATTCACATACTGGCTCCAAGAAGGGAAGGCTGGACTTAACACAGTGCTTCAAACATGAAGACTGGATTAAACACCATCATCAGCTGCCCTCCCACACCAGAATGAAGCTATAAACACAGGGCCCAGTGTGCTGCCCATTTTGCCTAGATCTTTATACATCACTCTCAGCTTTCTTCCACAGCCGTGATCAGTAAAAATTTATCCAAGAATCTCTTCACTGCAGCACAGACCAAGGGAAGGAGATTCAGTGTACAACAAGGAAGCAAAGCTGGTGGCCAATGTGTGCTCTGTGGATTGGCAGCACCCAGAGAGCCCTCAGGGCAGCAGTGACACCACTGAGGGTGCCTGCCCTTTCCCTCTGGCTCCACTATGCCCTGAGAAGGTGAACAGCCATTAAAATTGGCTATGGCAGCAGGCAGGGACAAGCGACAGCCACTTTCATGCAAGGGGAAAACCAGGTGCTTTTTGCTTAACACCTTGGAAGGGGCGATCCTGCCCCACAGTTAAACCTCCCAGCCCAACCCAGCATCCCTGTGAGCTCTGCACACCCCAGGACTTTTAGCAGGACCCTGGGCAAGGCAGGTGCAGCCAGTGACACGCTTTGAGGTCACAACTGTCAAACCAGAGCTTGCACAACTTAGCTACAGCCGGGGCTGAGGTGATCGGTGCAATTAAACAGTCTGAGAAGTGACAGGGAGAGAAGTGGTTTGGCCACAGATTTTCCTACAGAAAAACCACTTGGGGAACAGGAATGGTAAAGACATCCCAGCCTTTTGCCTGCAACCAGGAAGGAATATCACATGCATCACTGATTCCCCACCAACTTCTGCCCACTTGCTCAATTTCCCATCCACCAAGCACATCCAGAGTCTCTGCATCCTGAGGGGAGAATGGCACCCCAGCATTTGAATCCCCAGCCATGGCCCAACCACATAAGCTACCAATTCCCTCCTCATGCAGGAAATACTCACTGTAGAGCCAAAAA
>WBMY01008180.1:494365-530772 GCA_013397315.1 Donacobius atricapilla | reverse complement strand
AGGCAGGAAAGGAGTAACAAGGGGACCCAAACTCTTTTCCTACCTCTGAAACTTTGTATTCACAGGTCAGCTTCTTGCCCCTGACACCTTCATTCAAAGTGAGGATGAAGCCCATGTAGTCTGCGTATGCCTGCAAACACATTGAGAGGGCAGAGCTTTAGGGAGAGCCCAGGGTCTGTCTGAGCACAAACACTGCACAGGGGCATGCTGCACCCCAAGGGAACCTTTCCCAACACACAACACTGCTTTCTTGGAGACACCCCGGGGCGTAGGGCTTGCTGTGAAATTACTCCTCTTTTTGGCAGCCCTGGCAGCAGAAGGCAGGTGGCGATTGCATCAATGCGAAAATTACAGAAAGGAGAATCCTAAAAATGTTCACACTGACCCCAAAATCATTCCCTCAGCTCTTATCAGGTCAAATTTAAACTCCTCAGTTCCGCAGAGTCTCAGCTGTGCCCAGGCATCCTGCTCTGCACTGCCCCTCCCAGACCTGTTGCTATTACCTTCCCTTCCCCCCTTGGACTTTTCCCCCGTGCTCATGATAGGGAAGTGGGAGACAGCCCAGGCTCCTCACTCCTCCTCTCTTTAAATTTGCTGCTTCGGAAGCATCATCTCCAGTGCAGCTCGACAGCAGCACACTGCCATTTCTCCCTCCCTGCAGAAGGGAAATCCTAACCAACAGCAAGTCCTTAAACCCAGGAGACTTAAACTGGAAGCTGCACCCTGAGGTTTGCTTGACACCTGGCTATAACCTCAGCTTCTCTCGAGACATCTCATGTCAGTCATCAAGCAAGAATTTGCTCCTAAGAGGTAAGACAAGTCTGGGCCAACACCCCAATCCCTCAAAGGTAGAGAGGGGAGAACTTGCTTGTTCCACCAGATCTACACAGGCTGTAAACAAAAATTATCCAGGAAATTGAAGGGCTCAGCTCTAGAGTCCTTTCCAGAACAGCACAGCAGGAAGGAACCAACCCAGGCTGGTGCTACCAGGGCTAGGCAGCAGAACCATGTTCAAAGGTGAGCTCAAACAGGGCTGGGTAAATCCAGTTTGGTTATTAAGTACAGGCCAGGTAGGATGAAACAGTCACCAGCTTCTCATCCAGCTTGTTGGGAGGGAGCCGTAATCATTACTGCCAAGTAATTTTCCTACAAACAAGCACCAACTCTCCTGCTGTAAAACAGAAATTCAATTATTTCCCATTCTCTGCCCAAACCTCCTTTACTTCCTAGCTGTTCCTAGACCAGACCTGGCTGCCACCAAAAGATCAGTAGCATCTCCCAGTCTTCCCTGTCCCCGGATCCATACCTGAGATCGCTTCCACTTGGCCATGTCGGAAACCATGTTTATCTCCTTTTTGGGGACCATGAAACATTGCTGGATAGGAGGAGTCACCTCCTCAGAGGCACCTGGAAGATGCAAAAAAGAGGCACTGGAGAAGGAGAAATCCTCTATTTTAATTTCTTAAAAATGAGCTTTATTTCTCAGGAGATACAAAGCACACAAATCCATCCCAGCTGGGCCGTAATCTCACCAAGTCCTCCTCACCAACATCCTCCTAAGGACACTGCAAGCCTTCAGAAAGAAGCATTATGTCTGTTTTCATCATTAAAGATGCATTTCCCATTTGGACAGAGAGACTAGTGCACGAGATAACAAAGGCAACATCCAGCCAGTTAAATTATTTCTGTCCAGTGCAGCCAAGCCTCAGGTCATGCTGAAGTACTGAGCTCTCCTACAAACCAACTCTGTCTTGTTTTAATGTGTTAGGCCTGACCTTCATTCCTTTAGAAAGGCCAATTCCTGCATGGACAAGCTGAAGCAGTGCAATAAATGCAGCCCAGAGCCACAGCTCTGGTCCAGGCAGCACCAGGACTTGGGGGATGATGGGACACTGCCTTCTCCAGGTGGAAGCTGTGAAGATTGTTTCATTTCAAAGCTCTCTCAGAGCCTAGGATGCAATATTTAATGCAAATGTGAATTTCTAATGAATTAGAGGGGCTCTTTTCCCCAGCATCTGAACCCAGGGCCCAACCTGCAGAACCAGAAAAGTTCCAGGAGGTTTAAAGTAATTTGTATTATGCTCCTGTAAGTGCAACTTTTAATAGCAGGAGGCAGTACAGAGAGGACTGTCAAGGAACCTGGGCACTAATGTCAATTTATGAATTCTGTCAGTCACTCAGTTCACCTTTTTAATCACAGAAAATCAGCAGGCACTTACGCAGCACCAGTTGCTCTGACACAGTCCAGCAACTGCTTCCACAATCCAGCCAATTCAGGCACTGTTTCCCTAACAAACACCACCAAACTCCAACTCCTTGAAATATCATCAGCTGCATTTACATGGAAAACAACATCCAGAAGCATCAGCAGCCTTTTCCACAGTACTCTCTAGCAGGCAGACCAGATTAAAAGGAATCCAAAGTCCCAGGAACCACACAAAGTCTACTATAGATTTGTCATACAACCTTTGACAGTCATTTGACTTCTCTGCCTTTCACATTTCCCATGCACAGAACAAATTCAGCCTCATCTCCTGCCCTGAAGGTTGCAATATTCAGTTCCTTCCTGCAGAAGTTACAACAAAACTGCCAGGTATGAGGATGAGAAGAACATGTGATGAATTTAAATTAAAGACACGGGTGTCTCTCTTCTGAAAATTCAGCACACAACTCACAGCAGCTGGCACCATACCAATGGATTTCTGCTTTAAAGAGTTTATAACATGAGAACAATGAAAAACTCCCGAGCAGTGATGTGAAAAGGCAAGCACTGATGTGTCCATCAGTACAGGTGACACATAAATCCCAGGGCAGTATCCTGACCTGGGTGTTCGCCACTAACAGAGCTCCTTTCATCTCTTTGTGTTTCTTTCTCAGCCGTCACTTTTTCTGATCCGCACTTTGTGCAATTCCACTAGGTGAGGAGATCAGGAATACTCAAGGAAGGAAACAGTTGCTGCAGGGGTTACAGAATTCTGGGATGAATACAGAGGACCCCAAGCCCACTGGTGTGATGGAGCCGGCAGTGCTGCGGGTCAGCTTTATGACGAGAAGCAGCTTGGACACAGGAGGCACTTCCAGGCTTGTGTCACGGTGTGAGGAGCGGGAGTCAAAGGCCACCCGGCCCAGCACAAGAACCACTCACAAAACCGGGCTGGGGGTCACAGGGACTCCGATCCAGAGGCTCAGTCCCGACCACCCACCTCGCCCTAGGGTGGTGCCAAGACTCGGAGGCCCCGGGTCCTTCACACCCTCAGGAAATCCTCCCTTCCCCTCCCCGGCCCGGGCGCTGCTGCCACGGCCGCCCCACAGCCCGGGCCCGGCGCCCTCAGCCCAGCACCCCCGGAGCGTGGGGCCTTGGACCGGCGCTCCCCTGCCCCGAGCACGCCCCTGAGAGGCCCCGAGCGCAGCCCACAGCCCGGTGGCTTCCAGAGTCCCGAGGCCGCCCCTTACCTGCCCGCCGCTCGCTCTCTGCCATCTTCCCGCAGCCCGGCCCGGCCGCTTCTCACCTCCCACCTCCGCACAGGCCGAAGCCGCCGGCGGCCATCTTTGAGCCGGGCACCCGCCCGGCCCTGCCATTCCCGGAGCTGTCACAGGGCGGAGCGGCCCCTGCCGGCCACCGTCGTGCTCACGCCGCCATGTTTGTGCAGGGCGCGGCCCTCCCTGCCCACACCGGGGATGGACGGGTGTGCGCGGAGGGGAGCCGAGGCGCGGAGCGGAGAGAGAGGACCCTCCTCACCATCTCCGGGAGAAGGCAGCGGAGAGAGGGGCTGCAACATGGCACCAAGACCGGTCGCGGCGCTCCCTCCGCTCAAAGCATCACTACCCTTCTCAAAGATGGCCACGCGGGATTCGCCCCACTCCAAGATGGCGGCGTGGCGGCCCCGCCCCGGGGCGGTGGAGCGGCGGCGGCCGGTGTGTCCTTGCGGCCGGCCCGGGGCCCGGCGCACGGGACCATGCTCGCCTTAGTGGCCAGGGCTGCGGTAAGAGCGACACCGGCAGGGGCGGCTCCGCCAGGACCGGCTGGGGACGGGGGCGGGAGGTGGCGGCCGGGCGGGTCCCTGCAGCGGGTGGGGTACAGGGCGGGCGGGCGGCGAGCCCGGGTCCGTACGGGGCCTTTAGCCGGGGCAGGGCAGACGGTGGCTCCCGGCCGTGCCACCTCCCCCGGGAGCGGGGCAGGCACCCTGCCGAAGTCAGTTCCCCAGGCCCGCTGGTTTCTTCCCGTGCCTGGCGGCGGTGTGCAGGTGAAGCGGTCCGGGATGGAGATGACAATCCCAGAACGGTCAGGGTTGGAAGGGATGATCTCTGGAGATCACCCTGTCCAACCCCCCCTGCCACCGCAGGGTCACCTGGGGCAGGTGACAGAGGAACGTGTCTAGGTGGGTTTGGAATGTTTCCAGATAGGGAGACTCGGTGCCATCCCGGGGCACTAGGGCACAGTGCTCTGCCAGCCTCAATGTAAAAAAGTTATTGCTCATGTTGAGGGCAGACTTCTTGTGTTTTAGTTTATGGCCATTAGTCCCTCTCCTGTCATTGCACACCACTGAAGAGAGTCTGGCACCACCCTCTTGACGCCCACCTTGATGATATTTATATGGATTGTTGAGATTCCCTGTCAGCCTCCTCTTCTTCAGATGAACCAGGATGAACTCACACAGGCTCACTCTCTTCATGCAAGAGATACCAAAGTCCCTTAATTATCTTTATGTCCTCCTCTGGACGCTCTGCAGCAGTGCCTTGTGTCTCTTGTACTGAGATGTCCAGTTGGGGCTGGACAGCAGGAAGGTGGCTGCTGGACAGGGAGGGGCCAGGGAAGCCCGAGCAGATGGCATCGGTGGCTCCCAACGTCCCCATTCTGCTGCACACACAGCGGAGCTGTCAGACCCCTGCCAGGCTTGGGAACTGCTCACTGCTGTCCCTTTCGGGTTCTGAGAGAAGACAGAGCAGCAGAACAGCAGCTACAGTGGGGATCCACTCAGTAACTGAGGGACCAGGCAGGGCCAGTTGTCTCTGGGCTTAAGGGGCACTCCAGATTCTGATTTAAAAATAAAAGACAAACCTCTGACATCCTGACACTCAGTGCCGTGGCTGTGCTAAGAATCAGCTATGAAATTCCTTCTGCCCCCTAGCAGGTGGATTTCCTTTCCCACCAGTTCTGCAGGCTCTGGAAAAGGTTCTCTGCTGTGTTGGAACGTGGCTCAGCAGTGATACCAGCCCACAGGCTGGCCCTGTCTGTGCACCGTGCTCCACTGGTGTGCGTTTTCCTGCTGCTTGTGGGGAGGGTTGGGCTGTTCCCTCTGCTGCCAGCTGCCTCCTCAGCTCTGGTCACTGTTCCTCCTCCCACCAAATACTTGAGTTCAACCCCAAACCAAACACAGGGAAGATAACAAATGCATTCCCTATTTTAACATACAGTGGCTTCCGTGGGTTTGTTTTGGGATTTTCATTGTTACCCCATGGAGAATTTGTAGCTGTTTGCTTTGGAATCATCATACTCTATTCAGGCTATGCAGACTGCTTGTCTGCCCCTCAGTTCATTAGACAGGAAGGAGGGGCTGATATTCCTTGTGACTGCATGGCACTCTCATTTCCCTGCTGTGGAGACAGTTTTGTTGTTTTGTTTTTTCGGGTTTTTTTTAAGGGTTGACAACCCAGAACTTCCCAAAATCTCAGCTTGCAATAATGACCCCACACGCATGGGGAGCGAGGGCAGTTAAGGTACTGCTCGTGGTGCCACCTCCAGGACATAAACTGTGGTCTCTCTTACCTTAAGTCCAGGTACCTCTCCCAACAGCCACAGCAGTTTTGTGGTTCAGGCAAAGGCTGAAGGAACAACATCCCCACTTCTGCTCTGGCTGGAGCCCAGAGCTTGGTCAGAGAGAGGCTCTAGCCAGGTATTGATCAGCTGCCCAGAGGGGCACCTTCAGGACAGTTGTCACAACCCAATGGTTTGATAATTCCTGTCCCCTGCCGGGGCTGTGCCAGCCCTTGAGCCCTCTGATTGGAGCAGTCAGGTGGCAGTTGGCTAATGCGGTGACGCCCTCATGGGCAGCACATTGTCAGGTGGAAGAGGAGACCCAAACAGGCCGAGGGAGAGGTTTACGGTCTCTTCTGTCCTACCAGCCATGAATAGGAAGCAGAAGCAAGCAGAGAAGGTACAGTATGCCCAAGCTGCTGTGATCAACACCTTGCTTTTCCTCCCAGTTCCACTCTTCTTTTATGTTTCAGTAATTCCTCCTCCTGTTGTTCTTCATTCCTTCTCCAAAACTCAGTCTCATAACTCTTTCCAGGTCCCACAAAGACCCAAATGCCCAAAACCAGGGCTTTGTCACCTTGTAGATTTAGCTCTTTCTTCTCTGTGCTTAACTGCTGGGAGGAGGTGTGGGGACAGCTATTTTCTCACTGCTTTGGAAATCAAAGGGAATGTTTTTCTCAGTGGCTTTGCATCCTCAGTACACCGACAATGCAAAGTCCAGAGTCCTGCAGGAGTGTCTGATTCAGTAGATCCACGGGAGAGGGAGGTGCAGAGGGAACTGGAAACCTTGAGGGTACTATTGAAACATCTTCAAGCTGAGGAATGTCCAACGCCGTTCATCCAAAAGGATGTTGTTATTCTTTTTGGGGAAAACTGGTGAGTTCATTTCCTGGTGAGCACTTGGGTTTGCTCTGTTATATTTTCCCAGCCAGGGAAGTGATTGGTGCTTTCTAAGGCTTTTGCTCCCAAATGACCCAATTGGATCACAGGAGCCTTTTGGCATCACCCACAGTTTCCTGATTAGACAGAGAAGAGGCATTTTAATCCTGCCCCAAACTTAGCTAAATTCTTCCTCCTCAAAGTCAAAAGGGTACTTTGGTTTGGCACAAGGGTTCTGCTTTTAAGCCTTATGCTTTTGTAAGAAATAATGAAAGCTTCTAATAGTACATAAGAGGATTTTTTTTCACAACTTTCTTCCCACTTACCATGGGATGGAAGGGTTTGACTTTGTCACATGGAGACTTTCAGCTGGAAGGTGTCCAGAGAGTGGGGAGATGTATCATTAGCTCAACAGCATTTTCTCTGAGGAGCTGAGAATAGGTATCCTGGGAGATGGAGTTTCTCTTTCACAGCTCTCCTGGATGTCCTGCACCCTCTCCAGCACACAGCCGTGCTCTGCTCCCAGGCTGGGACACCCATGTGCCCATGGTGTCTCTAGGGACAGAGTCTCCTAGATCCAGGTTCTTTGCTACCTTGGGGGAAGTTTTTTCTCGACATTTGCTCTGTGCTTTGCAGGCCAGGCCATGTGGCCTGCTGAAGCAGACAGCTCTAAACAAGATCCCGGGCAGATTCCAGCTCCACCAGGAAGCACTGCCCCCCCTGCCCGTGCCACCACTGCAGCAGACACTGGATCGGTACCTGCTGGCCCTGCAGCCCATCATCAGCCCCGAGGAGCTGAGCCACACGCAGGAGCTGGTGGATGAGTTCCGCAAGCCAGGAGGCGTCGGGGAGAGGCTGCAGAAAGGCCTGGAGAGAAGAGCCAGGAAAACAGAGAACTGGGTAGGTCAGGGCTCTGGCCCCGGCTCTGGTTAGGGAGGGTGGAGGACTGATGTGCATCTCTTCCCTGTCCTGGCTGCATCCACTGGTACCTGTGTTTTAATGGCACCACCTTCCTGACCACTTTGCTGCTGATCTCCCCAGGCTGTGCAAGCTCCTTACCAAGATTTGGCTGAGCAGAGAGATTATGGCAGAACAGGGAGTCACTGGCCCTGCCTGTGGCTGCTGAAGGCTTGAACCTTTCAGCATCACATAGCTACCTCAAGAAGCTGAAGGAAACCCTCTGCTCAAGCCCTGCACCAAAAGCCTCCCATGCCTTGCTCAAATCCCCCTTTCCCCTTCCACCTGCATAGTACAAACCCCAAACACTTTGTTTGCAAACTGTGGGACAGAACTGGGGGCAGGATGCTGATACCCATCAGCCAGGATTGGGTTGGACTGCAGCAGCTCCCTGCATCTTTTCTTTCTCCATCCCAGCTCTCAGACTGGTGGCTGAAGACAGCTTACCTGGAATATCGCCTGCCCGTTGTGGTCCACTCCAGCCCAGGTGTGGTTTTACCTAAGCAGAATTTTCTGGATCGACAAGGTCAGCTCAGGTAAAATCCTTTTCTACCTTCCCTTAGGTTATAGGCGGGATGAGCTTTCTGTGCTCAACAGGGCTGAGGGTATTAAGGCAGATTGGGAATGAGTAATTACAGTGTGGTCCCCAGGTCTGAACTGTCTGTGCTGAGAGGGCAAGGCTGCCAGGCTGTAAGGAAACTCCTGGTTGCACCAGACTAAATATTTAATCAGGGGAGAAAACCAAAGAGTCTAGTGGTTCAGGTATTAAACAAGGACTGAGAAACTACATTTAGGTCTTTGCTCAAGCACAGCTCTTCACTGCAAAATGGTCCCATCACTGGCTGGAGATACTATGAGGATGTATTGGAGGCACCATGATTGTGTGTGTAGTTAAAGGAGGCATAAAAAGTAGCCCAGGTATGTAAAGGAGATCACCCAGAAATGCCTGTGGAGTTTGCTACTTTATAGGGATGGGGAGCCTGACAGGGACTGTCCCCTGTTGTGAGTCATGGTTTGGGAAACTTCACAGTGACCAGCCTTTCCACTCCCAAGCTTTTCCTTGCACTCAGACTCTGTCATGCTCTCTCTTCCTTTAATTTTTAACCACCACTAGTGTGTTGAATCCACCTGCAAAACTTTAGCAACAACCTTTACACAGTTACCTTTGCCACAGTTACCAGTCAGCACTGCCCTGGCAGATCAAAAGTACCAGCCAGGGGATCAGTGAGGCTGGGAACAAATCCTCCCTCCCACTCCCCGATATACCTGAGCAGAGGATTAGCCTTACAACAGTTTAAGAGTACACAAATGTCTTGAAATCTCTCTGTCATATTATTTACTTTTAAGTTTTCCAAATAATCTGGAGAATTGCAAGTGCCCAACCAGTGGAATGCAGCAGCTGCATAAGAAGTGGGCTCCTGTGTAAAATACAATCTAAATGTGTGTTTGGGTAGTTTGTGGCTAAAGCTTCCAAAAGCAGAAGGCATATTTGGAAAGTAGTGGTTCTTTACTCTTTACTCCTTAACCTGGCAAAACTGTTGGCTGATAACAAGTCAATGAACCTCTCTCATCTCCTCAAGCCCAAACTCTACTTCCAGGCTGTTCATTCTCTGGAAAGGAACACAGACTCTCTCACTGGCGTTTCATTCATGTTTTGCAATAAGG
Source organism: Donacobius atricapilla (assembly GCA_013397315.1). Lineage (NCBI taxonomy): Eukaryota > Metazoa > Chordata > Aves > Passeriformes > Mimidae > Donacobius > Donacobius atricapilla. Next base: position 521,516 of record WBMY01008180.1, on the reverse strand, counting down.
CTGAGAAATTTCCATTAAAAACTGACATTTGCAGAATGTCTCATTTCACAGAACCCTTAGGTTCTTGGAGTTGTGTCCTTTGATCTTTCCTAGGGTGGGCAGGCTGAGCCAATCTAAAGGACACTGCCTGCAAATGTTGGCACCACCTCACTCAGCCATCACAACCTCCTGTCCCAGTGACCTCCTGCCTCCTTCCTTCAGGGACAGGTGGGAGCTCCCATGTCAGAGAAGGCCAGTCTATCACTTCCAGCAAAGCAGCTTGATGTGGCTTATCACAGCCCTGCTGGGAGCTGCCATTGGCAGTGTTTCCGTTGATCCTGGTAAACACAACACCTCAGAGTCCACATGTGGCACATGTGCCTTTGTTTCCAAGCCCTCGATGCCAGAGGAAGGTTCTCTGGAGTTGTGTTAGCAGCAGGATGTTCACTGGGGTAGGAACTCAGTTAGCAGGGGTGTCCTGGTTGCAAGGAGAAACAGTTGCATCTTGGCTTGACTCTCTGAGGTGGCCCCTGGCCAGGGAAGGGCAGAAATCCCCTTCTCTTGGTGCTGTTTTAATGCTGAGAATCAGAACTCAGATGTGATATATCACAACACATCAGTAGCTAACACCGCTGTTACAGGGTCATGAATGCATGACTGAATCCTTTCTTGAAAGTTGTCCAGAGTTCCTTGGCTGTATAGTAAGACACATAAAAAAAGAAAGTGCCACATGGTACGACTATCCAGCAATCTCAAATCACAGCCCAGAGTGGCTGTATCAGTGAACCAGAGATGGGCACAACAGGGGCTTGGCAGAAAGGCTGAGCTTTCTGAGGAGCAGAGAACAGCTCTGCTAATCCTCCTTGGCTCGTCCCTCATCCCCAGACAGTCTGTGCTTGATCTCAGCTTGTTACATTTGGTATTTTTCCAGGTTTGCTGCCAAGCTGATCGAGGGCATCCTGGATTTCAAGACCATGATTGACAAGTGAGTTACTGACCCTCGGGAGAGATCACACCTTCCTTACTGTCACAGAGAGGCTGAGCCTTGTCCATAAATCTCCCTTCCATGCAGAAATGACAGTACTTATTTGAAAAGAGATACTGTAATCCCCAGCACTGTTCACTGCCACAGTCCCTTCCAGTGGAAAAAAGCAAACTTCCTCTTCTGTCTTCACATTCTTTGTTTACCTTAATGCTTTCACTGGTGTGGGAACGTGCTTGGAGGGAGCAAGCACAATTGACAGTCCCATGGAGCTTTGCACTTCCTGTTTGCTCACAGGACAAGCTACAGCTCAGGCAGCAGGAATTTTAGTCTCTAATTTCAGGTTCCTGGTGTTTCTCTTCTTCCATCTAGATGGGATGAGCTCTAGAGAAATCTGTTCCTCCCTTACCCTTTTTCTTCTGATTACCAGCTTATCTCTGCCAGATATGCCCTATTTAAGGTCCAAAAATATGTTTACCAACACCAACAGGCAAAGTTCAGGGTAGTTGGAATATGACTACAGAAGGGAGTTACTGAGCCCCTGCCTAGTTCATGAATCATATCAGCACGTCAGATACTTGTCACTCAGAACTACAGCCTTGGAGTAGGGTCCAGATACCTGACTCTCTGGTGTCACAGAACACACAGTGCTTTTTCCCCCTTCCCAAATGAAAGGCCAGCAAACAGACATTTTTTTGTATCCTGCACTAAGAAAGCTGCTAGGAATGGGGAAGGACAGCACCTTTTTTATGCCACCACCACCTTTTTTGCTGGAGTGAGTGAGTTCATGCAGCTGCAGGGCTGAGCCTGTGACCTGTGTGGGGAGCACAGGCCTGCTCCCACTGATCTGTTTTCTCTCTCTTTCCTCCTTACCTTCCAGTGAGACCCTTCCAGTGGAGTACATGGGTGGGAAGCCCCTCTGTATGAACCAGTACTACCAGATCCTCTCATCCTGCCGCATTCCCGGGCCCAAGAGGGACTCCATTGTCAACTACGCCAAAGGCAAAAAGCAGTCCAGACACATCACAGTCGTTCACAACTTCCAGGTAGGGCAGCTGCTGGGCTTTCAAGGTTTGTTGAGGTGCAGGTGTCCCTTTTGCTAGCTGTTATCCAGAGGAAAGGAAATTACAAAGTCTCTGCCCACAAGGTTTGCCTCACCAGGGATTTGTTCCTGCTCCCTTTGGCCAGTGGCAGAATTGTCATGTAAGCAACAGACTAGAGGCAGAAAAATACTGTCTTTCTCTGTTTCTTGTCCCTGTAATTCCAGTCTCTCAAAGCCTAGAGACCATGTCTGCAACTGGAAACTGAAAGTGGAAATTGGATAACAAACCCTCCCACTGCAGCTTAGTCTAAGAAACAGGAATTCCTCATTGGTCTTTGTTACCATGGCTTCATAAAACCAGGACTGTATTTATGCCCTGCAAGGAAAGCTGGACTTGGGTCTCTCAATTCTGAGCATCCTTCAAAGGTCTTGCAAGCTGAATTCTTCAGCCAGGTCTTACCTTCTCAAAGGAGCTGTTCCCAGTTTCTGGGGCTGGACAATCATTATCTTCTCATGTTCTGTCTCTGTCCTTGTCCACACTTCTCATCTTTAGTTCTTTGAGCTGGATGTTTACAACAGTGATGGATCTCCACTTACTGCTGACCAGCTCTTCATTCAGCTGGAGAAGATTTGGAACACCTCCCTCCAAACAAACAAAGAACCTGTTGGGATCCTCACCACCAACCACCGAAACAGCTGGGCAAAAGCTTACAACAACCTCCTGAAAGGTCTGTAAAGCCCCTAACACACAAGTGTTAACAAACACTGCAGATCCTTGAATAACAAACCTCCCCACTGTGCTTGGCTCCGTTCTTTCTTTTAGAAGCTTGTTTTAGACATCTGACATAAGCTTTCCACCATAAAGAAGCAATCATTGCAATCTCCTGTAATTTTGGGGTTAGAAAGTACAGATTCGAAGTGTCAAGTTTAGTGAAATCCCAGTTTGCTGCCTTGCAAACGGGTAGGATGTAAGAAAAGTAAAAAAAGGAGGGTGAATGCAGCATGTTCACACCTATAACAACCCAGCTGGCTGCAATTGTGATAGCTGTGTACACCCCCAGTGAGGTACAGTGAGAACCCAACACTGCATCCTTCCAACCCGCTCTTTCAAATCTCTCTCCTTCTAATGACACAACTCCCTCTTACTCATGGTTCCTTTCTCTCCCAGATAAGACCAACAAGGAGTCCGTGCGTGCGATCGAGAAGAGCATCTGCACCGTGTGCCTGGACGCCCCCATGCCCCGGGTGTCCGAGGACATCTACAAGAGCCGCGTGGCCGCGCAGATGCTGCACGGCGGCGGCAGCCGTCTGAACAGTGGCAACCGATGGTTCGACAAAACCCTGCAGGTAAGAACTGATGCTCTCTTCTAAAGGTGCTGAAGAAGTGGCTCTGGAGGTGTTTCCTGAGACTACAAAAGTCAAAAAAACATCCCAGGAACCTTTTGCAGAAAAGGACCTCATGTCAAGAGAGTGGAAAAACAAGGGAGACGAGGAGTGGTGGCTGACGGTGTGAGATCCTGTGGTTCCCCCTGCAGTCACCAGCATTCATTGCTGCCTCAGGGACTTGTTTCCTTTCTGCCTCTGCCCACGTTTATTCAGTGCAGCAGGTCTTTGTGTTCCTTATAAATCAATTTTCTGCCTGCGGTGAACAATGCCTCGTCTGCTCGGAGGCAGCCCAAACGATGGGAGGTCTGTTCCTTGGATCTCCTCCAGGCTTGTCACTTTTCCTGGTTCTGCCAGAAGCTGCCCAATGGCATTTTGTTTTGTTTTTTGAAACATGCACTGCCATCCCACAGTATCGCTCTGATCTCTTCTCCATTCAGTCTTGTCAAGATCCTTCAACAGCAGCTGCTGTTGGAGCTTTTCCTTCATTAGTCAGTATATCCTGGCTTGTGGATTGTAGCAATGGTGCTTTAGAGGACTCTTCTCACACCTGCTGAACTCTTCATGTGTTTTCAGCTGTTATGTTTGTATTTGGAACTCTTCACCAAGGGGATAAAGTTTAGATGTTCCAGCTGATTGAAAAGTAAGGGTAAGCCAGCACGTGGCAATGTTATTCCTGTACTGTGGTAAATCAGAACCACTGAACCTCTCTGTATGGCCAAAGCACTGAGCACACCAATATGTCAGGCTCACCGTTACCCAGGGAATTCTGCAGACCTCTAACAATGCTCTCAGAGCTTCTACACTTGCTGAAAGGCTTCCACTGCTGTCCTGCTGAAGGAGACCTTTCAGTGTGCAAGGACAGGCTCTGATACAGACAGGGAGTCGCTGAGGTCTCTCTGGGTACCTTCTGCCTCACACACTGCCTGTCTTCAACGCTGTCCTCTCGTGCTTCTCTCCCAGTTCATCATTGCTGAAGATGGCTCCTGTGGTCTCGTATATGAGCATGCTCCCTCTGAAGGCCCACCCATCGTTGCTCTTCTGGATCACATTGTGGAGTTCACGTGAGTGCTGCCCCTGCTTTTCCTCAACATTAGAGATCCCTTATTGGCACTGTGAGGCATCTGTCAGGCTGTGACCAGTGTCACAAGGTGTTAGGGAAGATCTCCTGTGCATTTCTATCCAGGCTCTAGCATTCCGAACTGAGCCTCATGCCAAAGGTCTGGTCAAACAGAACCATTTCTCTGTGCAGGAAGAAACCCGAGGTGGGCAAATCACACACGGATCCTCTGCCGATGCCCAAAAAGCTGCGGTTTAATATCACCCCAGAAATCAAGAATGACATAGAGAACGCAAAGCAAAACCTCAACATGTGAGTATGAAGCAGTGGAGAAGTGGGAGGGTTTCTGAGGGAATAATTCATGTCCCCCTTTAGAGCCTCTCAGTGGTTTAAATGAGGCTTTTCCCCACTGCAGCCAGGGAGTTTTCCCAGTGACTTCTGGGCTCAACAGCATTGAGCTGAGCTGAAAAGCACTGCCAGGAATAAGGTCAAAGGTGCTGGAAAGGGGTTATTACTGATTTATCCCATTTGCTAAGAAAGAGCAAGGTTTTACTGGATCCAGCTAAGAATACTGGAGCATAAACACACACATGACCATCTAAACTGGTGAAGATTTTCAGCAGCATCCAAAAATTCTTACCTCTGTGGTGCTGCCCAGAGAGGTCTATGTGTGCTGCAGCTCTCTGTCCCTGCACAGGTCAGCTCCAGATGGCCTGTTCCCTCTGAGCCTTTTGAAAGTAAATCCATTCCTCTCTGTTACAAGAATGAGCAACAAAGGAACAGCTCCTCTTTCTCTCCTTGTAGAATGGTCGAAGACCTGGATATCAAAGTCATGGTCTTTCATCAATTTGGGAAAGGCTTCCCCAAGTCAGAGAAGATAAGCCCTGATGCTTTTATCCAGCTGGCCTTGCAGCTGGCATACTACAGGTAAGACCACCTATAGGTCATTCCTCTGCCTCCTCACTGACAGATTCAAACACATGAGCTTGACAAAGGTGGCACAGACAAGGCTCTCCCAGGGCAGACTCACTTGTGTGGCTTTCTCCCCCGTCCCAGGATGTATGGCCACGCCTGTGCCACGTACGAGAGCGCGTCGCTGCGGATGTTCCGCCTGGGCCGCACCGACACCATCCGCTCCACCTCTGTGGACTCCCTCAAGTTTGTGCAGTCCATGGACAGCCCTGACAAATCGGTGAGGATCTCAAAGAAGTGCAGTAAGAGGAATCCAGAAAAGAGAAAAGCTGCTTCTTATTTGGCTAACCCTGGGTCATCTGGTTTCACCTAAGGAGGGCAGCACCCCCATATTCAGCTAAACCATAGCTTGCATTATCTTTACACATCAGGGGTTTGATTTGACTTTTCTATCACTTGTACTGAAAGTCTGGGAAACATTATGTGGATGTTTCTGAGCCCACCAAAAAGTCCTTCATAAGTCTGTTTAGCTACTCAAAGTTCTACTACTGATGGGTGAACTCTATTCAGAATGAAGTAATGCTGCCAAACAAAATGATGTAAAAATTAGATCTTGTTAATTATAAATGAGTTTCATACAGACACACAAAGCAGAAATGTCTTCCATCCTAGAGAACAGCCAAAATGAGGTTCTCCTTTCTGCAGAAAAACTTAAAACCGATCTGTGTGTTCTCAGGACCAGGAGAAAGCAGACCTGCTGAGGAGAGCCACGCAGGCCCACAGGGAGTACACAGACATGGTGAGTGTCTTCTGTGCAGCCAGGCTTGGGTGTTTACCCAGCCAATGAGAGTTCTGGGGAAAGACAAGGCCTGAACACCTTTTGCTCCTGACACAGCAGTGTGGCCATTAGTGTTGCCAAGGTCTGAGTGCTCTACGGCCACAGACTGAATTCTCTTTCAGTTGTGTGTTGACTGTCCCTTGTGACTGCCTAAAGGAGAGACTCAAATATTACAATAGCTTCATTTCTTAACCATCATTGGTGCTGTTAAATGCCAAAGTTGCACAAGGAGCCCTTAAAGCAGAGGGAGACCATGGGCAGGAACTGTAACGTTGTTTCCACTGGTGTGTTTAATTTCCCAGTCCTTACAAACAAGACTATCGTCTTAAAGGCAAGATCTAGTTTCCTTTTAACTGTAAACATTTATAGACTTTTTAGAAGTGTTCCTTTAACCCAAAGAAATAGTTTTGCTCACTTGCTGCTGGCCTGGCTGTCATCTGTCCATCCTTGCTTTCCTCCAGGCCATACGGGGCAACGCAATAGACCGGCACCTCCTGGGGCTGAAGCTCCAGGCCATCGAGGACCTGGTGAGCATGCCCGAGCTCTTCATGGACACAGCCTATGCTGTTGCAATGCACTTCAATCTCTCAACCAGCCAGGTACAACTCATCTGAGCCAGAAGCGCTCTCTCTTCCTTTTCATGCCTTCCTTCTCTGTGTTTCTCTTCAGTTCCTTTCTGTTAGAAACTCATCTACTTTGGGTCAGAAATTTCTAAGCTGGCTGCCAATCCCATAAAGCTACAGATCTGATGATCTTACACCTGCCACAGTCCCTCACAGACATGCAGAACACTGACATAACCAAAGCCAGGATCACCAAGTGTTTGGTGTCTAAATCCACATGAGATCAGTGAAGTCAGCAGCCAGAACAGCTTTGTGTAAGTGCTGTGCTCTGACTCTTACTGAATAATTCTACTTGTGACTTACTACAAGCTTACCCTGGGGGGAAGCACTCCTGTGCAAATGCAGAGGAAAACACATTGCTGCTAAATGGCAGAGTCCAGCACACATGTGGTGGGAGGTGAGGGTAACCAAAGGCCCTTCTAGAGCAGTTTAATGAGATGAGTTTCCTCTGTTGACAGAGCTGTTTGCATTTGATGGTTTCATTTTTCTCTGACTGGTCAGAAGGTTTTAATCACATTGTCTCCACAGGTCCCAGCCAAGACAGATTGTGTGATGTGTTTTGGTCCCGTGGTTCCAGATGGCTACGGAGTCTGTTACAACCCTATGGAGGAACACATCAACTTTGCAGTTTCAGCCTTCAATAGCTGTGCTGACACAAACGCAGCCCGCATGGCACATTATCTTGAGAAAGCACTGCTAGACATGAGGATCTTGCTCCAGGCTGCTCCCAAATCCAAACTGTAAGAGGGAAACCCCCCAGTTAAACGGGCTATCCCTAATGCACTGAAGCTCCCAGTTCCGCAGAAAACGATTCAGAGAACAGCTTGCCCTGGAACCTAAGAAGATACCTACCATTTGTTTTCAGCAAGATGTTACAGAACAGTCACCCGCAGATACCAGACTCTGTAGTGAGAGGAAACACTGTCTCAAACCGAAGTAGAACGGACAGGGCCTCTCCTGTCAATGCAAAGTGCACCTTCCTGTCCTCAAAGAGGACTCAAATATGATTTTTATGAAAATTACTGTAAGGGAATACAGAAAGCACAGTCCTTACCAGTACTTAAATCCATTTGGTGAGGAAGGTAGTTCTTGTCCAGGAAAAGCAGGGAATATTTATTGTATGACAGAACTACTGTAAGACCAAGTGTTTTTCTTCAGTTCATTTTCTGAAGAGCATCTTCCCATCTTGACTGAAGATTTTTCTACTGCTCCAGCAAAACTTCATCATTCAACTTCAGCAAGGGGAGAAGGAAGTTAAGCCAGAGCAGATCCAGTCTCGTTAGAGTACACTGCACTACTTATCCCAGGCACTCCAGCCAGTACAGGCTTTACAGGAACGTTCCCTTCCCCTTCTTCAGGACACTGGGATCTCCTTCCTCTTACACTGACCCTCTTAACTTGATACAAACTAAGGTGGTTTTTACTGTTTCAGGTTATTTTTGTTGTTGTTGTTCTTGCTCTGGGCTTTTTGTTAAGCTTCCTGCCATGGTCCTACCACTGATCTTCCAGCTCAGCCTAAAGCTTTTTCCCCATAAAGCTTCTACAAAACTCTCCTCATGTAAGTTGTGGCAGCTTTGGCTTTATGTACCATCACATCTGCAGAGATGAGAAGGGATTTCCTACGCATTTAACAGGATGCTTGCTCCACTGTACCTTGCTTTGGAGCTGAGGAAAAGAAAAATATGCTGACTGTTTACTAACAAGCCACATGCCTGATGTCCTTCAGGACACACATTAACCCAGTGTGGTTTTACACCTTGCTTTCAGAAACATTTGTGCACAGTGTTATGCCTGAGCTGGGGACAAATAAGGATGTTTCTGAACAGGATCCTGTTCAGGATCTCCAGAACATACTTCCACTCCTGGCCCACAGAGCTGAAATCTGTTAAAGGCCAAAGGAAAAAGAGCTGCAGAAACCCTTCTTTCACATCACTCTGCTGCAACAAAAATCTTGAAAAACAGAAAGCAAGCAGGGTACACGTGGACCCTGCAGGTTTTTTTCTGCACTGTGGCAGCCACTAACAGTAACAACACAGCACCTTTTCTGCCACTCTGGGGAGTTATTTCTTACTGAAATATTACTCCAATTTGTGCCAGCTTTATTCTGTGAGAGAATTATCTCATATGATATTGTTTTTATGTTCAGTTGACAAACTTGAGACAGTAAAAGATTATATATAAACATTAACATACAATGGTAGCATAGGAACTACTTCCAACCAATCTGTCAGAACCCAAGCTCCTGACTACACTTTTATTTAGTAAAACCTTATGGTAATAAAGAATTCTAGAGCTATTTCTGCAGTATGAATTCTATATTTAAATTGCACACCCTTCAAGGTGTGTCTGCTGGGACGTCACCATAAACAAGAAGCATTAGGAGTGTGATGGCCTGTTTTGTTAACAGGGAAATAATTGCAAGGGACATGATCAAAGTGCCTTGATGAACACATATGAAGAAATTTGCACTAAAGCTTTTTAAAGTAAAAGAAGAAAAAATAATTCTAAATTGCTTCTCAAAAGATACAAGCCAATGCTTTGGCATTTTTTTCCTGAAAGGATGTAATTTCAAAGCTTCTATCTTATACCTAATAACAAACCTTAAAAGAGGAAAATTTAATTGAAACTCACCTGCACAGCCAGTGATTGTATTGAACTTGATTGAACTGCCACTTTCACATCATCTACATGGATTTAGTTGATGTTTTAGAAGAATCCTGAATGGAGCGAGACAGCCTAAAAACATGAATAGGAGCACTACAGACCTGCAAGCAGAAACCCCTACTCTGGTGACTCCTCTGTATCAATTAGACTGAAAACTACAAGAGGATACTCAGTATTATCAAGCTAAATGATTGTGTAAATACTACTGACAAGAACAAACCTTACTGGAATAACATCTGGATTTATGGAGCCTTTTACATGGAAAAAAATATTCCTTTTGCCAAAATAATCCTCCCCCCATACTGGATCAGCCTCTGTTGCCAGGGGATGAATGATTTTTCCATGTCTGCAATGCCTTCAAGCACAAGCAGCGCCACTGAAGAATTTGAGACTGGCCCTTTTTCAACTTCTCAAAGGGGAAGGCTCTCAAAGCAAAGTGCCTATTAAAGACTAAGTATAAGCACGTCCTACTGAAGATGGGAGAATCCCACCTCAGAAGATGGGATTGATCTGTTCTGGATCTATATCTGGATATGCCACTAGCTTCAGCAGAGTACAGCTGCAGGGAGCAGACTGCAAGAGATACAAGTTCACCCTTACTGATACACAGAGCTGAAATTCAAATGAATGAGGCTGATTTTTAAAGTGCTTGAAAGGACACTAAAATCATTACAAGGTTTTCCTTTAAAAAGGCTTCTCTTATGGTACAAGTTCTAAAATGTGATGTCCTTCTGGTTCGTATCTTCTAGATTTTTTCAGTGTTAACTTACTGAATACTGTTCTCCCCATTTCTGATTGTTTTATCAAGAGATGTCCATTGTCTTAAAGGCACATTAAGTAGAAGAAAGTAAAGCTCCAGATAAATGACAGATTTGGAACAAATGATTTCAGAAATTCATAGACTGAAAATATCCAGATAACTCTTGGGATATATGTGCAATTTTTGACACAGCCTGGTAGTGTTGCATGTTTTGCTGGTTAGCTGTGTTAAATACTGTTGGGATCCATGTCATGTAAAGTTTGGAAATGTTCATTGAATAAACTGGGACACAATAAACAGATAAATGCTATGAAAAGACTTAAATCTCCTTAAACACTGCAGGAGTTACATAACTGCCCTTAATGGGACAATGCTTGTGTGGGGATAGCAAGAACAGTGAACCACAGCATTCTGTCACCTTCCTTTTATTGTCACATCTCCATCCAGCCCCCTTGAGTACAAGGGAGGAAGACAAAGCATCTGCTTGCAAAGCCACATATTCCAAAGAAAATATTCAATTTCAGAAAACTAGCAGCAGGAGACTTCATACAAGTGTAGGATAATAAGGCAGAGCTTAAATCTTTTCCCTGCACAGCACCATTTAGTTAAGAAAATCCATGGAATCACTAAGGAATTTCTACTGTGTATCAAGTATTGCAAAGATTTCTGAAAAGGTACAGCAAAAGTAGGCAGAAGATGCAGATTACAAACAACTCAGAGAGAACAGAGGAGAGTTTATTACAGTGTCTTACGAGAGCTCTTCTTCCTCTCCCTCACTCCTAAGAATTACTATAGGAAGCTTGGGTTTGAAGGCAACATGAAGTGGAACAGCTTTTACACTGCACTGCTCTCCATGAGGAGATGAACTCTCTTCCCTGTGCTCAATAGGCGTTTCCATATTTATTTTTTCCAGCAGTCTGTCATAACAGCTCGAGAGGCTGGGGAAGTGCTAAGCCACTCCTGAAACAATCCACTCCTTCAGCAGCCTTGGGGAAGAGAGGTGTGATCTCTGTTCTGGCTTTTTAAGTTCACTTACAAGAAATATAAAGAGAAAATGAATGGTTTTGCAAGACATAAGTACCAGTTTTCAAACTGAAACATATGGTACCACCATGTCACGGGACCTATCTGATGTCCTGTCTCATCCAACAGAGCTGCTCTAAGGCAGATCAAATGTCCTCGTGAAAGCTGCAAGATGCCTCTTTATTCTGATACACCTTCAAAGCAGATCCAGTGCTCAGGTCCTTCAGATGTTACAGGATTGCTTATGTTATGCAAGTACTAAACAGTTCCTAAAAAATGTTCATATATATTTGCTGTACCAACTGAAAACAGTTAATTTGCTACCCACAGCTATTTTAACACAGAAATTTAAACAGCCTTCATTCCTGATCTCCTGGATCAGGACCACTTTCTGCAGTTAACATTCTGGGTGTCGAACAGCAGCTCCCACTCCACACAAACACAAATTCCTATAGCAACAGGCACAGATGAAAACTTAAAAAAAAATAATAACCAGGATGAACATAAAAAAAAATCTCACTTATAAAGCAGTTTTGTAATGCAGGAGTCTGATTAAAGTGGAGATAGTAAAACAGGCAGCAAGACTGAGATGTGACAGTCATTTTACCTCTGCTCATGACTGCATCGAAGGCACACCGATGACCTTTGAGCCAGTTCAGAAGCTGTCCTTTATCTGTGAAAGTTCAAGTCAATTGTGCTTTGAATAAATACTTCTCTGTAGTTACACTTGAACTGCTGCATATTATACTAGAAATACAGAAAGTGTCCATGCACAGCCCTGAAGCACTTTGAGTATAGCCCCTGCCAGGTCAACTCATGGGTCACAGAGGTCATAGGCATCACCAGCACACAGAGATGGCAGGCACACTCCCACAGAGACACAGCATCCAGAGCGCCACTGGCCAGACGGAGAATCAGAACGGAAGAAGGATGGACAGCAAAACTTGCTTGTAGGAGTTCAGCATTCAAGGTTACAGCTGCAGAACCCCCACCAAGCTACTCTGATAACTGGCAGGAGCCTCTGCTAGGACAAGTTCTCTACTTGGGAGTTCATGGATGGAGTCTAACAGGACTCTTCAAGGAATAATTCAGAGAGCCGCTGAGCTAGTTATTAGTCATTTGCCTTGTTCATTTGTGGTTGTCACTGTGTTCGTTCTTAAAAATCCCTCCCTTAAGCTTTAAGAGAAAAAAAAAAAATCCAGTGCTTAAGACAGAGACCAGCAACTGAATTTTGTAAGGCTTTGGGCTGACTCTTACTGGAGCACAGCACTGCTTATAACCAACGGGCTTCCCAGTGCCCTCGGCACACTCAGTACAACAAAAGCTGTACAGATCACAGCAACCCTGAGATAATAAAAGTATAAAGGAAGAAATGGAATAAATATAAGATATGTATGATTATCTTGCCACCTAGAAGAGATTCTGAAACGGACACTCTTGCTAATTACACAACAGGAGCAGCAGTGGAAAAAAAATAAGAGTCAGTATATTTGTGGTTTTCCTTTGTTTTACACACACACTCCCCTTAATTGGTATCCTTGCAGGCTTCCCTGCAGAACTGTCACTAGTGTTAAAAATCAGATCTCTATAGTCTGTCTTTCTGTCTGTACAAAGTACAGTTGGAATTGATTTTTATCTCCCAAACTGACTGCAGAAAGGAAAGTCTTCCTCTCTCTTCTCTCTAGGTCACCCCTCCTAGATCCCCTCCCTTCTAAGCATGTAAGAATTAAAAGCCCTAATTAAACATGACCAACTTGAGATTAGTTTTGGCATCTTCTTCCAAAAAAGAAAAACCCAAACAGTAAAAAAAAAGAAAAAAATAAAAACACACAATCAACGCCTCACCCACCCCATAAACAATAGTTCCATTTAAAAAAATAAATAAATAGTGTGTATATTTCATGCTGAAAAAAAAAGTCACAGAAAAGATTCATTTTTGGTTTTCCCTCCCCCGAACACGACACCAGGCATTTTCTCCCCCCTCCCCTGACGTAGACATGATGGTACATCCAACCATGTGCATCTGTGTTCAAAATGAGTTTCTACTCCTGCACGGTCCCACATGCATCAGGGAGCATCCAGCTTAGCTGCTAAAGCAGAGCAAAGGCTTTCAGGTTTTGGGTATGGTCCCTGCCTGTTCCTTTGGTCCGTCTGTTAAAAGGCTCCTTGCTGCTCCCAGGTCTCTGCTCTTGTCTGTCTCCGTTAAAACACGTCCTGGTCCCCACGTTCCGTCACTGGAGCTTCGTACCCAGCTTGCGCTGTCTGTTCCTGCAAGGCAGCACGGGCACAGGTGACACAGGGGACCCCAACCCCGCCCCAGGGGGCTGCAACAAACCAGAGGGAGATACAGGAGGATTGAACTACACCTCTGCTTTGAGCCATGCAAAACGAAGTGCCCCCGCCACACCCGCCAGGCAAATCAGCCCTTCCCACTCTCCACACTCCCAGAACATCCACCTCATCTTCAGTGTACAACAGCTCACAAGTGGATGCAAGATTACGAACAACAGCTTGCAAAAACCATGAGCCAGGGAGCTGAAACGCCACTTAAATAATTCTTGAATCACACCCTCTCCAGACTCACCTTGCAGATGCAGTCATTAACCCACAACTTGGTATTTCTTTACTTCACGCTATTCTACCCACAGCAGCTAAAAATTATCAGCTACATATCAGAAAATTAATTAATAACCGCATCTGAAAGGTCAGAGCAGCAACAGCTCCTCCACTCCCAACACTCACCTTGCTTCTGCTCTCGTGACTGTGTATTCAAACCACAGGATGTTAGGAATGAGGCTGGTATCTCGGATTAAAAAGAACTCTGAAATTGGCCTGAAAAAGGACAATGTGGTAGAAAAGGGGAATAATTAGACTTTCTCCACTGCAATTTTGATTTTTTAAAAAAAGCACAAAACCTGTTCTAGGTAACAGTACTATTCTATCACTTCAGGCTGTGAAAAGGATTCTTTGTTACATTTAAACAAAAACTTTTCTTTCTTTCCTTACACAATATTTCCAGACTATATTACATGTAAATAGCCCAGCAATTTGACTAGGTCATTAGACATTCACTAAGAAAGGTCTGCTGCTCATCTTGCAAAGCTCCTCCAGCACACTGCCACACCTCAGCTTTAGTAGGGCTTTACAAAATGTAGCAATTGATTGAATTCCCTCTTCCCCATCCTTATCAAGGACACATGATCCTTTGTATATATGCATGCACAAGAAAACATGGAGGAACAAAGTAGGTTACACAACAGCCAGTATGCAAAACTGGGACAGAGCCCAGGAATTCTCATTTCTAACATCCCTAACAAACCTCCACAGAATAAAGAGACTTACCACGCAGCTATCCTCGGGAAGAGGGGAGTTAGGATCTCCTGTGTGAAGGCAAACCAGGCTATGGCCATGATGCTTCCTGCCACACCTCCATATAGGACTTGGCTCCAGGTGTGGTAAAGCAAATAAACCCTGCAGTGGAAGAGAAGAGTCACCAGACAGGCTTTAAAACAAAAGGAGCCAAGACTCAGGAGCTGAGGCATTATTGGACCCACAGACATGGGTGCAAGTTATCCTCCAGATGTTAAAAGTGAGTGTCTTTTTTCAGTAAAAAGCTGGCAAAAATAGTGGGGGGAAAAATGAGGAGAATTCTTCCCTGCTACAGCAGATTTAACTTGGACACTTCTAGTTTGAGCATAACTCAATAACCCCCCACATTCTTCTTCATGCATCTTTGGAGCTGAAGAACTAATACTGTTAGCTCCCAAAAGAGACTTTTCCAAAGGCAGTAACAGGACAACTTCCCTCCAAGCCACCAAAGCTGGGGCTTGAAGGCTTTTAAGAACACAGACAGCATTTTTTTTGTGATTTTGCTGCTCTCCAATGTGACAGGCACAGAGGCTGCATGACCAATGTGCTCACTGTGACTGCAGCCACTCAGGGCTGCAATGTTGGCCTGTTACATGTGCACAAGCTATTCAAAGTTTTTTGCCCGCATATCATTATGATCATCTTATCTGACCTTCAGTCTAACATAGGCCACTTGATTTGCTCTAATTTTGTTTTAATTAGACTATATACCTCTGACAAATTTGTCCTGCCAGGATTTTAAAATAATTAGTAATAAGTAATCAGCTGTAGTGTACAGTCAACTGTGCCAACAGGTAATTACTTTCCTGTGGAAAATGTGACCCTATATCTAGCCTGAATTTGTCTGTTATTCCAATCACTGGAGCTCACTTTATATTTAATCTACAAAAGAAAAAAATCACAATCACAATTCCATTTTCTTTATCCATCTTCATACAACTAAATCTTGCAAGCCAACAGCTATAAGTGTTTTGATTAACTAATTCTCAAGCAAAACAGTGGGATAGATCAACTGCAGCAACCCACATGCTGCAGATGCTGGTGTGCCAAGGCACGGGGCAATGTTCCACACTTAGTGCTGGAAAGAGGGCGAGGCAGCGAGGCTGGATGGAGCATGGCACTGGAGCCCACGGGGAACTGGCACAAGCTCAGCTGATTTGGGGTTTTGTAAATGCTTCTGTGAAGCACCATGCACATGGCACCTTTGTTTATTGGGTCTCATGGCAACACTTCTACAAAGCTCTGACTCGTACGGCACAGTGGAGAATTAGGTGGGAAAGGCAGGATAAGGAATGCCAGGGCTGCGGGCTAGGACAGGCCACGAGGCTGTACAAGAACAGAAGGAAAAGTTGCTCCATACCTACTATATGAGACTAGCAAAGCCACTGTGACAAGGCAGATGGACAGCACGTGCCGCCATAGTAAATCCAGAAACCTCGCATTGTTTGTTTGGTGCATTCTGAAAGAGATGGAGAGCCATTAGCACAGGGCAGGGAGCTGAGCACTCCTGACCTCCCTCCCTCTGAAACCCTAGGAAAGTTTTACTCCACTGGGGTCACAGGCAGCTCAATCCCTCACCAGCAGCAATTTGTCCTACTGGCAGCAGTTAAAGAGCAGCCAAGAAGCCCCACATGTTTTCTCTCCAACTGTGATGGAAGGCAGGATGCTCACACTGATGTGAGAGGTATGTGCTGAGCATATGCAACAGAAAGCCAAGACAGAGTCCCTCCCTCACCCACATAGCCAGGAGGAACTGTGAGTTTTGTCTTCCTCCACACATAGAGCCACAGACAGAGCCGTGCCCCAGCAAGAATTTTATTAAAGCACAGGTAAACCCAGTACTTGGGAAAGGAAGTCAACTAAAAAGTCATGCAAGTGGGCAGCTAGTATTATCCGAAAGATAACCCCACTGAAACAGAGACAAAATGTGAAAGCAGCTCTTCATGTCTTCTCCCTGTCCCCCACCTCTTCCCTCACTCTGGGGCACCATCAGAGCTTAGAAAAAGAAAACTGGGAGACCTTTACCCTGACAGGTAAAAGGAAGCCCACTCACATCCTCCAGTTTTCAGCCATGGTAACTCCAGCCCTACATTCAGATGGAGACAGACATGCTCCAATCCCATGCGAGCCACAATAAATTGTGCAGGTCCTCAGATCTAATTCCATTATCTCACTCAAGTGGCACCCAGCAAGGGAGCCACCCATTTCAGGTGTTTCAATGTATTAACAGTCCAAACCTGACCTGGAATCTTTACCTTAAATAAAGGAACAGAAAGGAATAGACAGAGAAAAACCACATGAATTGGGAGTGGCTGGACGGCATCCCATATTTTGTGGTCACTGTTGAATGGGCTTCTGGGAAGAGAGGAAAAAAAGAGTATGGTCAAGGTATGGTCAGCAGCTGGAACGCTCCAGATATGAAGCCAGACCACGCTGCTGGAGCATGCGCAAAGTTCACAGGGCATGTTCCTGCTCAGATGGCTTTGTCAGCCTTTTTACACCCAAACATCCACAGCCAAGGTGAGGCAAAGGGGGAAAAACCCCCTACGCCCTCTATCCACCATTCCACCCAAAACTCCCCTGACACCACCACGCTCATGGTCCACACCCTACCTTCACACGGCCGAGGCTCCCGGATTACATTTTTTATTAACCAGTTCACTCCCTCGTTGAACACCAGCCCTCCCAAGAAAGAGATCTGTGAAGGCAAGACAGCTGTGTCATCCCCTCTTAAGGACCTAAGAGATCCTTCTATTTACCAGGCTCTCTCTGTTGACAAAAACACAAACATTATGTTTCTAATTTTCTTTTTTGACTACTGCAGTTAAAACCAATGGCTTTCAAATTCTATACCTGAAGAGGAAAAGCATTTATTTTCAGCTCACTTTCTATTTGGCAACACATTGTGTACATGCAGCTTTTCAGCAGCCGATACACAGAAAGACAAAAATGACACAGTAGGGCACTTCTGCCAGCACCTTGCACCATCAAGTGCAGAAAGTGACCTTTTTAATAGGGCAGGTTTTTGAGAACTGGCTTTTCCTGATGACCAACAGGGGGAGTGCAGACACTGTTATTTGGGTAAATAGCTTAAAACAAAGGTGACGTTTTAGGCTTTCTGGCTTTTCCCTCTATGAATATTTTCATCTCGAAGCTGCTGTCTTCAGTCTAAGATGAATTCACATTCTGAGCTAAGCCAGACCTGGTAGCATTTATTTTTACACTTCAACTTCACAGTTCATACACCTCCCCTAAATTAGTCCTGCTGCTATGATCAAATTCTCAGCTGGTGATGACACTCTGCCTCCTTAGCACTCATTCCCATTCCACATGATGAAGCAATTTTTCACTCCACATCCTGAGCCACAGATCAGGCTGCTGCAAGTCAGCCAGTGTCTCTCTCCAGCCCAGTGGTGACTTCCCACATGAATTGAGAATCAACCTCGACACTTGTCTCATTACCAACACCAAACAAATCCCTGTATTGAGAACCCTATAAATCTGTGCAATAGTTGCACTGATTTCTTCTCTCTTTTGGGCCAACACAAAACTTTTGAGTAGCAAAAACTGAACAGCTGTCTTCTCTAGTTTAAAGTCCTACTCCCAGGTCCCTTGGGCCACTGGTTTCCCATGACACTGTGGCCCTACATTCAAAATGTGCTGTCAAAATCCTTCCAGTGGCCCCTGTTTTATCTGTTTACTGAGGACAAATGTTACAAGAGGTTTATACATCCTAAAGGGAGTTTATCCATGACACTGATTCCCAACTACCTGGCAGAGCAGATAGAAAGCATTGTAAGAATTTGGATTGAAACAAGTCTCTTCTGCCCCTGGTATTCAACTCACACTTGAAAAGCAGCCCTTAAAGACAGATCCATTCCCTTGGAAAGCTTTAGGTTTTATTTTTATCCCCTTTTCTGCCTCAGTAGTTCAAAGAAAGTGCATCCCCCTGAGTTACACACACCATTTCCTGCATATGCTGCCCAGTGCTATGATCCTACTGGATCTTGGGAGTGTTCCCCCTCTGCAACAGCATTCTGTACTTCCTCAGACATCTCCCTCGATGGTTCTGGACAGATAATGTCCAGAACACACTGGAGTTACAGAGAAGTCAGAAAAGGCTGAGCAGCCTTTTAACCTGGTACGGGTGCTAAGTGTCTCCTGCTGTTCCCTGACAGGAAGATGGCTTTCCTCAGCTTGCTCCTTATAGAGAGAAAAAGAAGTGTGAATACAGGAGCCCCAGGTGACAAAGGAAAAGACTTTGGTCGTAAGGAGAGGCTGGGAAGGGAGAGAAGGACTCACCGTGTGAAGCTCTCTCTTGAATATGATGAGTGTTACAAAACCAACAATTATGAATATTGGACCAAGACTCAAATAAGCTAAAAGCTGGCCAGAGAAATCACCTGGGGAAATAAACAAGAGAAACAAATCAGTGTGAACTTCACAGGTACCTGCCTGCCACCACAACATGGGTCACTTAGAGCCCTGCATCACAGAGCAGAGGGGCAAACTCAGCAGTGCAGCAAGTCCCTGCGTCCCAGAACAACAGAGGAGCTGAGGCAGGGACACAGCAGTGCTTCCATGCAGGTTCAAAATCAGGGATGAAAGGAGCCTGGAATCATTCAGCAGAGATTACTGCCACCCAGTTTACAACACTAACCATGGGCGTGGGCCTAGAGCCACTTTAATCCAACATGAGCACAGGCTGCTGCAAAAGAGGCAGCATCTTTCCCTTCCCCTCATTCCTATTTCTTCTCTGTGCTAGCAAACAGTCCCCAAACAAATCCTTTCCCACTCCCTCACTAAAATGGGTTAGTTTTCAGCTGGATCAGCTTCCTAATCTGTCTCACCATGTGTCTGCACGAACACTAGCATTAGCAAAATGGGAAGGAAATAAATAGCTAAACATAGCAGGATATGTCAGGGAAATAAAAGAGACTCTGCCTTTTTAACCCGTAGCCCACTTGTACCACACAGAAGGGGATTTGGGCCTCCAATCCAAATAATTAACAGTCTAGTTAACCCCCAGGGAGAATCAGGGGTCATGAGGTCCCTCAAAACCTTTATTCTGAACTACAACAGACACAGAAGTGGGCAGCAACAGTAAGGAGCAGCTGTGCATTTTGATCCAAGCTTCTCTTGCCTCTCTTCCCCGAAAAGGGATGCACACAGAAGCATTTGGAGAAAAGATGTCAGCACAAATTCTGAGGAAACAAAAAAATTATCAGAGCAATTTTGCTCTAAGATCAGCAATTCGTATCAGAAGAGCAAGAACTGTCTGCCAGAGAATCTTTAAACACAGAAGTCACCACAAACTCACTGTATGAGCCCAGAGAGCAATAGAAGAGGTGGGTACTTGGTGTATTGCCTCTCACAGACCAGATCCTCTCCATCCCATCACTGAACACAAAAGGATCAGCCCCCACATAAATTTGTCCTTCCCTCCTCTCAAAAGGAAATAGGATGCCTCTGCCAGGCTGAGCATTGGACTCACTCCTAGATCAATTCCACTGCAAGACACCGAGTCTCCCCAGCCCACGCACCCACATTTCAAAGCAGCACTTGGCAAAAAGGACTTTAACCCCAGCCTCTGAGTGCTGGAACTGATAAAAAAGGAAGTTATTGCCCCTTTACAACAAAGTTCATGCTGCCGATGTTATTGCCACGTGGCTGTGGTTACATCAGGTATAGTGCATGGAAGCCTCTGGAATTCCAAACTCTGGGTTCAATTTGGGAACCAGCAGCAAGGATTATTAGCAGGAGTTAGGTGAAAGGAGAGCAAGTACACTGAGTTTCCACTGAAGTGAGGTTCTACTTTGGTTTTAACCTGAAAAGCATTAGAAGACCCTGAATTTGAAACTTTTCTTGCTGCATATGGCAGGTTTGACTTGCATCAGGTGTGTTCTAAATGCTCCCAAAGCAACTGACTACGGTAACACAAAGGGGGTGTAAGAGACAGTACCAGTTACCTGGCAATAGAGAATCAAGCCCCTTATGATTTTACATAAATCACAAACTCTCAACAAAATGAGTTCTCTTATCAATGATGAGGGAATTCATGAGAGAGGCCACCTTGTCAGGAGACAATTAAACTACCCTGAAAGCCTTAGGAATACTTTCCAAAAGTCTCAATTCCAGCATTACCAAATAAAGAGAGCTCATCATTAAGAGATCACCACGTTTCAGATCATTCACTCTGTTAATCCACAGTAACCAAAGGCTTAGCACTTCCACACTAAAAGCCATAATTTTGTCAAGTAGAAACCAAACCAGATTATTTATCTTCTCAGAGGGTTCTATTTCTTGTGCAGATGGTAGAAAGGTACTTAAGCAAGCAGTCTTTTAATTTAAATAGGATCAGCAGTAGCAAACTCTAAATCCTCTGTTATATTACATGATAACATTCCCAATAAATCAAATCACCCAGACTTCACAGGCACAAAAACCACACCTGAGAGGGGAACCATCACTCCCAGATGTGCCAAGTCCTGTATTCAATCTTAAACACAAAAGCTCCTCAGATATTTCAGCAGCCCATTTAAAACAGAGCAGATGTCACTAATAATACTTCATGTTCCTGTGGCTAATGGCAATTAAACACAGCCACATTCCAAAGCCGCTTTTTCTACGGAGGAGGCAAATAAACAGCTGGGCACTAAAGGCAGCACAGGAGCTACCCCAAGAACACACTAATGCCATCACAAACAGTCCCACCGAGCAGCTCCAGGCAGAGCTCCAGTGACCAAAGCAGCTCTGAAAGGACTGGAAATCCTCAGTGGAGGAGGCAAAGTGAGCTCTGAGAGAAAGGCCAGCGCTGCTCGGCGCACAGTGCTCCGGGGGCCCTGGAGCGTGATTACTTCTGTCACTCCTGCCTCCTCTCACGCTCCAGTGCGCTCCGAGACTTATTCCCAGGGAAAGGAGACGTGCAGGAGAGCCACAGTTTAAAGTCCAGTCAGTTATAGCAAGCAACACCCCTGCCTTTATTTATCAAAATTAATTTTCCTTTAATTTACTAAACTTGGGGATTTTAAAGTAGTTCCTCCAACCAGCAGGAACAGAGACAAATCTCTGCAAAAACACAAAAGGAGAATCTATTTAATATATATTTTGGGGTTTGTTTCATTTTAAGTTCTCCTTTTGTAAAGTCCAGCTTTCCCTGGACATTATTTGGAGATCAAAAAGCACAAAAAGGATGAAACTACCTCATTTTTGGGCAAAGAGATAAGTACGTGCAGCACTATACATAGCTCAGACACACTCTATTTTTTTCAGCCTTCATTCAGCATCTACTTCTGCTCCAATTCAACGTTTTACCCAGCATCCTGTCAGTGGAAATAGCTGAGCTTCACCACATCTACTTAACCTGTATAGGATGTAAAAATGTGAATCAACAGCCCCCAACCACATCCTACCACAAGACTGAGCTTTGCCACCACCACTTCCTATTGAAGGATCTATTTGTGGCACTGCCACTGGTTGTGTGTTCTTGGCTAAGTGCATATGTGCAAGTTGCACAGACAACATGCAGTGTATGTGTGTCATGGGTATTTACATCACTAAATATTCATGATATAAAAGAGTCATTTCCTCTGCTTGTGTATATCCCCATAACATGGGCTGTGGGACAGCAAAAATATCTGCAAAAGGCTTTAAATTACGGCATAAAGGCAGGAATCAGACATAACTTGTGCAGGGAGATTAAACATAAACCCTGCATTAAAGCAACCAAACAAGAGTGGGATCTGCCTCTTCCAAGAGACACTGCTTAGCTATGGAATGAGCCCTGACTTGTGAGCTCCCACCCCCAGAAGCACAGGAGGGTTATCAGAACAAACATTCCTGCAGGAGCTGCATGTGCTGATACTGAACAGCAACAAGAACTGCTGAGCCAGAGCACAGACACTGCACCAGCACCTTTGAACCTCTTCACCCACTGACTGATTCTGCACACCTGCCCCTCCAACTTTGCCTGGCTGTAGGAAACATCCTGGAAAAACTGGGAAAATGGGAATATTCTGTCATTCTGCAGAGAAAAGGTTTGGCACATCAGTTTTCTCTCCTTAAAGAATGTGTCCAGTGTGAGGAGGTCCAGAAAGTCGCAGAGCTCTAAGAATCCCAGCTGCACTGAAGAGAGGAAGTTTTCTTTCTTTTCTCCAAATAATAAAAAACCCAAACAAACCAGGAACTCAATGTTTCTCCAGTGAAACTCACCCTACAGGCAGGAAGTCCCTGAAGATGAGTTTTAAGTCTGCAGCACAAAGTCACCCCATGCAAAGCAATGCATACGGGAAAAAACAACCCTAATTATACCCATGACATGACAGGATTTAGTTCAGCTGTTATCAAACAAAAACCTCAGACTCAACACGAGCCAATACCTTCAGAGTAGCACCCAGTGCTCTGCAGCAGTCAAAAAGGCAAGAAGAACATTTTTAAGAGCACAACAGAAGTTACTGTTACAGCACAACAAAAATTTATTATGCAATTCTGGTGTCACCAGCTAGAAAGGAAGAGTACACACAGAAAAGGCAAATAGAATGGGGACAAAGATAAGTATGCGACAGCAGCCATTCAGAAAAGATCAAATAAATCAGATTTTCATCTGGAAAAGGAAAACAGATGATACAACAGTTCTATAAAGTCGTGAATTATATGGAGAAACTGACAGCGAACAATTGCTGCCTCTCACTGCACATGAGAGTGTTTGATGAAATTACTGAGCAGGGGACTTAAAAACAGAAAAGAAACAACAACCACATTAAGCTACAAAGCTCGGTGCCAAAGATACTGTGAGATCCAAAGCGGAAATGGATTCAAGGAACAATTAGAGATACAGCTCTTATACATCCATCAAAGGACTTAACAGTCCTGATGCAATCACCAGCTCATTACTGGAAGGACACAGGGAAGAAGGATTATTCCTGCCTACCTGCCAGCAACCCACCACTATGCCAGATCATTCCTTGGTCTCACCAAAGCAGAGCTGGCAATAGGAAATGCTCCAGGATGAAAAAATTCTGAGAGCAGCATCAGGATGATATTTTTACAGGCTTTTCTCTGCAGCAGTGTGCTTTAGCACACCCATGGCAGCGCTGCCATGGCTGATTTTTTTCACCCTATGTTTAATCCTAACATTCCCTACGGGTAGTATTTCAGTCAGGTCTCCAAGATTCCATTCCTCAGACCAGTCTGCAGTTGATTACCACAGCATTCATCCGCTGTTTCTCATTTGTTCTGCTCCAAGTGGACATCACAGAAAGCCCGGGAGAGCTGTGTAGCAACACAAGCAACTAAGGATGGATTTGATGTATCATTATGGATAAGGAAACATTAGATCAGAACAGGGAACACCTTTCTGGAGACATCTCTCCCCTTAATAATCAGAAGCAGAAGTCCAAATCCTGGCTTCATTTGCCAGGCAGAAATCAGCAGTGACAGCTTTTTACCCTGTCCCAGGGAGCAGGATCATCACCCACAGCAGATGAAAGCTGGGGTTCTGCACTGGAAACCTTTAAAGATGAGAGATCTTCAGAGTCAGTTGCCACAGCAGCTCAGCAGCCTCTGGGATCAGCCAAGAGCTGAAGCTGTTTGCCACAGAGCAGTGCATGACATGCCAAGACAGCTTAATAATTGATGTTGGTAAAAGCAGGATCCATTTCTCATTCCAACCCCTCTCAGCAGCACAAGGCTACATTAACTCCACCATGCTGAGCATGCTGCCAACATCATTCCTTTATAAATATACATTATCTAGATGCTTTATGGACTTGGACTTTAGATGTGCCCAGGCTGAACGTAAACAGCTTTCTAAATAAAGTTAAGAGCACTTTCCCCAAATCCAGGTAAAAGCATCAGACCTACCATTTACTGCAAGTCATTATTTTAGACTAAAATGTTGTCTACCTTGACTTAGTAAAGCCTGTGACACTGCTTTCCACAGTACTCTCATGGAGAACATCCACAGCTTGGATGAGTGCTCTGTTTTCTGGGTAAAAAACCTGTCCAGGCCCAGATTGGTGAGGAATGGAGACAAATTCAGCTGGGGCTGGGCTCAGTTCAGAGGCAGATTCTGTTTCATATCATTATTGATGATCTGGACAAGGAGATCGAGTGCACGCTCAGACAGTTCACTGATGACACCAAGTCTCCCTGTGCTGGACACTGCTAAGGCCCCACCTCAAATCCTGGGGTCAGTTTGGTGCCCCTCACAACAAGAAAGACATTGGGGGGCTGAAGAACGTCCAGAGAAGGGAACAGAGCTGGGGAAGGGCCTGGAGCACCAGGAGCAGCTGAGGGAGCTGGAAGGGCTCAGCCTGGAGAAGAAAGGAGGCTCAGGAGGGACCTTCTGGCTCTGCACAACTCCCTGACAGGAGCAGGCAGCCAGGGGGCAGGCATCAGGCTTTGCACCCAGGGAACAGGGACAGGAGAAGAGGAAGCAGCCGCAAGTTGCACCAGGAGAGGTCTAACATGGACATTAGGAAAAGTTTCTTCACACAAAGTATGGTCCAGCCCTGGCACAGCAGCCCAGGGCAGTGGTGGACTCCCCATGCCTGGAGGGATTCAAGAGCTGTGTAAATGTGCTGCTTGAGGATGTGGTTTAGTGGTGGCCTAGGCAGTGCTGGCGGAACAGCCGGACTCTGTGATCTCAGGGGCTTCTACAACTTAAATGATTCTATGAAAATAAATTAAACTTTTATACCTCCAGCTGTTTTATTGTTTTAGTCATTTGTCTCCACTTTATAGGCTTTCATAAATACATGTTTTATCCAAGAAAAACACAGAGACCATCCCCTCCAGACACAACCCTAAGCTGGGTGGTGATTTACCCCTCCACACAACCATCTCCTCCCCTTGCCTGTTTAAGAGCTCTCAATGCAGAGGGAAAATAATCAGGTTATGTCACATTGTTCAAGATCTGACAGATAACCCTTGTGCAGCGATTTCCACCACCTTCATTTCCCAAACCAATCCAACAAATGGAGCACAGGACGCTCTGTGTATACTGTCAGGTTCAGATAAGGAGATAAGATACAAAGATGAATATATCAGTACTACTGGCAAGCTTATTTCCCATCTCTCCCAAACTGACACATTAATATATTTGAGAAAGGGGATGGCAGGGGAACTTACAGTGTGGAGGAAAATGCAAGACAGAAAAAGATATGCCAATATTTCACTAAAGCACCACAGAAAACTATGAAACAGCCATAAGGGGGAAGGCCAAGAAATAACGTACCTCCGGTGCCAGCTATTTTTTCAGCGTTGTCACATTTCAAGTCTCCAAGCTAAATGGGCACTTTCAACCCAGACGATCCCTAAGCACTTTAAAAGCTTTAGGAATTGCACTACTGAGAGGAGTTTTCATCAGGAACTAAAATCCAGCTATTGAAACAGGACATACAGCAACACTTCACATCAAGTTGGAGGCTCACTAGAACTGGAAATACTGAGAACAGTGTTTAGACAAGATGCAGATTTTGAGCAAATGGTTAATGCTGTAACTCTGACGCTTCGTTCTTCTATTATCTCTGACTATAACAAGCACCTAAACCCGGTACAGCACAAAGCACCCACAGGAGCACCGAAGGACCACAGGTATTGATGGGACACAGTTTAGACATATGCCAGTTGAACACAGACCCAGTTTCTCTTGCACACTGGCACATCAGGAATTCATTCCACCTGGGTCGGGCTGCAGGTGTGCAGGACCTTTGCGGATCACACCTGTCCCTGGAACAGCCCATCCTGCACTCAGGTACCTATCGCTTCTCAACGCTGCCAGGACCCAAAGAGCTGAGCCACAAAACATCCTGTGCCTGAAGTCCTCGGGGCATTTCCCTCAGCGCTGACTGACCAAAGTGTTCCCAGAAAAACCACCAGATCCACCTGGGTCAGGGACACCCCGCCACCCCCAGTGCCAGCACAGCCACCAAACTCCCCCGACAGCCGAGCCCACCCCGGGGACACGGCCACCCTGCCACATCCCCACTCCCTGGGGCCCCCAGAGGGCGCCGGCACGGCGGCACACCGAGCCAGACCCCCGGCACACGGAGCAGAGAGGTGACACCGACACCAGCACGCTGATGGCGCGGCAGCGGGGAGCGGCACACCGCGCGTGGGACCCTCGCCTCCGAGCAGGGGGCACCACACATGGCCAGAGGGCTGCAGAGGCAGCGAGGCGGCGGTGTGGAGCGGGCAGGGCGGTAACGGAGGGCCGGGCGGCTCCGGGATCCCCGGGATGCAGCCGCCGCCCCAAGCCCACTCCCGGTCCCTTCCCCGTGTCGCCCCCCCACAGCCCCCCAGCCCGGAGTCCCCAGCGCGCATGCGCACCGCCGCTCCCGCCGCGGCTCCCAATCTGGCAGCGCGCCTCGCCGCCCCCAACGCGCACGCGCGCCCTGCCGCCTCAGTGCTGATGCTCAATGGCTCACTATTTGGCAGCCTCCAGCGCGGCCCTCGGCTGAGCCGCGGGGCGGCGGGAAAGGGCCCGCCGCGCCCGGAGGCGCGGTGGGGAGGCCC
>WBMY01008180.1:475269-493900 GCA_013397315.1 Donacobius atricapilla | reverse complement strand
GGCTGCCCTCAGAGCGCCGCGAGAGCGGCCCCAGCTCCCCTCGCATCCCTGCGCCCCGGGGCGACCCGCGCCAGCTTCCCCTCACATCGCAGCAGGAACAGCCCGGGCTTCCCTCACATCCCTCACACCCCGCTGCGGACAGCCCCGCGGGTTCCACTCTGGTGCCGCCCGGTCTGCCCTCACACCTCGCCGCCGCCGTGCCAGTTGCTGTTAAACAAAAAAAACAAAACAAAACAAAACAAAAAAACCCCACACCAAAACCCACGAAATACAAAAAAAATATGGATTTAAATGAGAATCGTTCATTTCAAAAGGGTATTACTACATTCAGTTCTACCTCACAGCATCTACATCACTGCCCTACCCTGGCCACATTTCTCCTTGCCCCACACAGGAGTGATTCACCGTTGAAAAGGCATATTTGGATTTTTAAAAATAACACTTAGGAACCACATCTAGCTCTGTAAAGGAGCACCAGCTGCTGTGTAGATATGCACACGTGAAAATAAAAGCCAGGAATAAAGTCATCAAATCTCAGAATGGTTTGTTTGAGCAGGCACCTTAAAGCCCATCTCATTCCATGCCCTGCCATGGCAGGGACTCATTCCGCTGTCCCGGGTTGCCCCAAGCCCTGTCCAGCCTGACCTTG
Source organism: Donacobius atricapilla (assembly GCA_013397315.1). Classification (NCBI taxonomy): domain Eukaryota; kingdom Metazoa; phylum Chordata; class Aves; order Passeriformes; family Mimidae; genus Donacobius; species Donacobius atricapilla. The sequence goes on along the minus strand of WBMY01008180.1, from coordinate 493,251 downwards.
GACACTTCCAAGAATGCAGCAGCCAGAGCTTCTCTGGGCACCCTGTGCCAGGGCCTCACCACCCTCACAGGGAACAATTTCTTCCCAAGTCCTGCCAGAAAATCCTTTAAAGATTCAGCAAAGGGCAGGCAAACACCTGGTCAGGTGGTACTTTTTTTTCACCCCCAAACACCTTTAACTATTGAAATCACCCACTTTGAGGACCAAGCCAAAGGAATGATCCCATACGTGACCCTAGAAATAAGACTTACCTGGGGAGCCTGTGGAAAAGCAGAACATGGAGCAGCACTGGACAGAAAAGCTTTCAGAAGGCAATTCCACTTCAGACCAAACAACCAAAGTTAATTGAATATAAAAAAATAATGCTTACAGAAAAATAAGCAAGAGTCCCAAAAGAAGTGATCAGCCTAGGCACAGAGTTGCCTTTGTGTCAGAGAAGCACATGGACCAGGATTTCTATGCCATAAATTACTATTTCTAAAAGGGTAGAGAACTCCTTTTCCTGCAGTTGTAATATACCTGCTTCAATTACGACTGTGTCCCATTAATTTCAACAAGCTCTTCATAGCTGACATTCTCCCTGGCATTTCAAGAAGTAAAATAGCATTAAAGTCTTATCATTTGGAAAGAAAGAGAAAATATTTACTGCAGGAGCTCAGTTCATCGCAGAAGACTACTATGAGGGAGCATGAATGATTTACTCCTTTCATTATTCAAGTTAAATAAATCTCCTCCTTTCCAAGCTATTGAATGTAGAGTTATGCTGGCAGAGTGGATTACATTTGATCTATGTACCATGACAAGTACTGAAAATTGTGGGCTTCATTGCTGTATTCACCCACTCCTTCCTGAACAGGAGAAAAAAGTGTCAATACACGGAGCAGCCTTTGCTCTGTGCCTCAGCACAAGAAAGCACAAAGAGCTGGAGCTGCTCTGGAGCTGTAATGAGTGTGGAGTCTGACTCCATGGAAACTGAGATAAACTCCTTTTAACTCTCTCAATTAATGATCAGGGTGTGGCGTGAGACAAAAATTTTCCCATCCATGAACATTTTATTTGCATATATCCGAGTTCATGACAGGCTTGCATTAATGCTAACAGAGACTCGTTTTTACCTTTTTTTATTTTTAAGCATAGGGATGAAATTTTAATCACTGTGGAAGAAACAGCCAATCTGATTCAGTCTGGTTTCTCTATCGTTTGAAAATGAAAGTATTTAAATCCACTGTAGTTGTTTCAGAAGAGCAAGAACATTATTTTCTTGCCCTGCTAAGCAGATAGGCAGCTCTGATACCGACCCACAGGCTTTAGTCTGGGTTTCAGAGTTTGGGAAGCTGGTAAGGAAGTTGGACAATGTTTAGGAGGTTCTGCTCCTCACTGGGATTTCTGTTATCTCTTCATCACAGCCTGCCCACACCACACCCCAACACAGCCAAACCACCACAGAAAAATCTGAAAAACGAAACCCCCCAGTTTCCAACCACAGCTCAAAGCACAGGGAGTTGTTTTGTTTACTTTATAGCCCACTTCATCTGTGGACTTGTCAGTAGACCCAGGAAGACTCCCCATGTAATCAAACCCTTTAACTTTACATTTAAACCTTTCAAGTTTCTCGTTTTAGCCCACAGCAAGCCTTGTTTGATACCATCACAAGCAGCAGAGGTGCCACAATAACTGTCACCTAAATCAGAAACCAAAGACTGAGATTCTAGCGTGTTTCACCAGGAAATTTAGGAACAAAAACCATAATCATGAAGGAAAGTTTTATTTTACTTGTAATGCCCACATCCTAAGATTAAAGATATTTTTAAAAAAATAGCTGCAAAGAAAAAGATAGAAGCAAAACAAGAACAGATTTTTACACCTTTAGGAAATCAAGAAAAAATAGGCACAAGTTTACATTCATTAGTTTCAAATATGGCAGAGGAATGTTCTACTGAAGAGGGATAAATAAAATTCTGCTTTCCCACCTCCCTTTATGAGACAACACGTCATGCTCTTCAAAGCCACACTGATCTTGTAGATACAAGGCAGATTTTTCCTCATAATTCTTTTTATTAATGTGCTTAAAAGATCATAAAGACCCTCCTAGAGCCATTTGGCATAGTCTCTACATACATACTGAAGTACCAAGGATGTACTTTAACCTCTGATGAAGCTTGTTACAATCTCCTCCTAAAAAATGAAACTCATGCATATTTTAAATTCTGTTTAAGCATCAGACATTACTGAGGGATTTTATTTCATAGCTGCTAAGCCACTTTAAATCCCCATCAGTGTTAAAATCTTGCAAGTGTCACACCAGAATGATTTGACCCCTTTAGAATAAGGGTTCATCATTAAAAAAGGCGAATGTCTTATCTCAAGGGAATTCTACCCAAATACACAGCTGCTACTAATACTGAAGAATTTCCGCTGCTAAACACAAGATGCTGGGGAAGGGATTTTCTAGGGATCTCAGGAAGGCAGAGCACAGGCAGGTGTTCCATCACACCCTTTAACTCCACCCTGCAGTACAGGTGAGTACGAGAGGCACCTTTTGGGCAGGGCCCTGCTCTGGGTGGGATCAGTGGAAGCAGTCTGAGGGCTGCATCCAAAGGATTTGAACACAGCAAATCTCTGACACCACTGCTTAGACCAGGAAAAGCTTCTTCCACAGGAACAGCTCCTGTCAACCGCCTGATCCTTGAAGTTCCCTTCCAAGGCTGCAGACACCTCTCTGCCTTTCCTCTTGAGCTGCACTGGGATTGGGAAGGGACAAAAAGCTGCGATGAAGTGAGGGGGAAGTGTAGAGAAGTTTAACATCCATCCCAGTAAAGATAAAACCAGTTTGTCTCAGTAAACATCCTTGGCTGGTGCAGGACCAAGTCACCGCTGGTGGGAAAAGGCGGAGAACTCGACCTTCAAGGGGCTGCGGATGTTCCCGAGGCAGATTCCTCTTTACCTTCACTGGGAGGGCTGTGTAACCTACTTGCAATAAGGCTAAGGAAAAGCATCAAGCTGTAATAAAACAGTCTTTCTTCATTTGATTGATTAGGAATTTACAATTTCTCAGCTTAAAAAGCTACAGTGCAAGTTAGTGTTTGCTTCAGGGGAACCCTGTTTCAGTATCCTCTCCCGCAAAAGCCCAAAGTCAGCAGCCAGTGTTCTTGTCTGTACAAAAAACAGGCAGGCTGCCCAAGCACTGAGGCCAAAGACACTCAAAATAGTAAATAAATACACATAAAATAACACTAAAAATGAGAATTTAACAGCACTGATTGTTTAGAATTACAGTCCATCTCATTATATTAATCTTCACATTTTAGCATCTTTTTAACCACCGTACAAAAGCTGCTGAACTGTCTTTCTTCTAAACCAGCCATACAAGAGCACAAAGCACTATCAAACATTATTTTTTTGGCAAAGTAACTTGCTTTCAGAATATACCATACTTTCGAACCACAGTTTACATGCAGCAGGTGTGTCACGCTAACACAACATCCTCCATTTCTTCTCTTCCTGCACAATGCCAGGAGCAAGACACCTCAGAGACCTTTCCTAGTTTCAACTGCTGTCTCCTAAATCCTACCCATAACAGTTTATTCCACGCAGCCTCACTTGGGGCAGCTGCTCCTAATTTCTGCCTCAGCATTGTCCTGTTTATTGCATTAATCTGGTTTCCAGGATAAGCCACATCAGTCTGATGTGCTTACAGAGCACCAGATGTTACTGTGCTCTACACACACCCCCCTGCAAACATCTCAGGAGCATTTCAAGGAACACAACCACAGAGTGGGGCAGGTTGGAAGGAACCACAGTGGGTCATCTGGTCCCACATCCCTGCTCAGGGAGGGTGTCCCTAAAATACATGGCACGGCACATTTGTCTGCTCCTTTTACATCCTCCTGTTTACTTTTTTTTCTCTGTTTACTTCCTTCCTGCTTTTACCAGCAGAATCCACATTAGATATCTGAGGAGGAAGAAAACATTTGTATTCTCCAAGCCCACGCACTGACTTTCCACTCATATGGAAATTCCAGATTCTTACATATTTTTTCCACTTGCAAAAATACATCCGGGTAAGCCTTGCGTCTTTCACCCAGAACAGGCACAAGGGGTAACTAATCAGTCTGGAACAAAAACAGTGAGGCTCATGTTTTTGCAGAAGTCCTGAAGACCTCCTCATTTCCGAGGGTTGGACCTCGACCTATACGTGGACTGGAGCAGAAGGCACAGGCTGGATCTCTACTTTTAGCTGTGGCGTTGTACTCACAGAGGACTCAGCAAATCATTGCAAACCTCACACAAAAGCCAGGACTGCCTCAAGTCAATGGCATGAAGCTGAGTCAGGAGAGGTTAAGGTTGGATATCAGGAAAAGGTTTCCTACCCAGAGGGTGGCTGTGCACTGAACAGGCTCCCCAGGGAAGCGGTCACAGCACCAAGCCTGACAGAGTTCAGGAAGTCTGGACAACTCCCTCAGCACATGGAATGTTGGGGTGTCCTGTACAGAGACAGAAGTTGGACTTAATCCTGATATGTCCCTTCCAACTCAGCATATTCTATTATTCTGTGATCTTTATGATTCACTAAGTCCAGCACACTCCACTGCTGCTGTCCCACACGAGCATCCAGCTCAGCTCACATCCCAGAGCAACCAGATTCCAGGTGCTGGCTGGGCAGTCAGGATCACAGCTTTTGAGAAGCACTACCATACACACACACATTTGATCATTACCCAAAATTATGCTGTATTTCTTAGAACTGACAGACTTTGTAAAGAGTCATTTCCTCTCTAGACGCTCAATCCCAGCTCTCCAACTACCTGCACACATAACCTCACATCCAGCATCTACACCTCTCACTACCCTGTGCACGAGAGCAATAGGCACCACGTTATTACCCTCTTCCCCTGCTTGTATACACCCCACACCTCCTACCCAGCAAAAACTGCTGCTGGCTCATTCTGAAATCCAGCAAGGCACTTTGATGGATGTCAAAGACTTTGTGCAAGCACAGGCAGGATGCAAATCCCCCCCTCCTCACACTAACCTGCCTTAAAGGCAAACATAGACCTCAGCAACCTCCTAAGCAAGGATGACCAGGACACTGAGCTTGTCATCTGGTCTGCAAAGAGCAGCAATACCAAAGGAACCGACCAATTTCCCTAGAGCTTCAGACTGCTTACGAAAGTCTGCGTTTTACTTCAGTGCTTTACAGAACTATTTCTTCCTCCACAGGAAAGAAATCTTTGTTAGTCACATTGCATATGTTAACACACTTAAGGTGAAAATCAGCAGTAATTAATGTCTGTAGGAACACAGCAGAGAAGAACAGTAATAAAAATCCCAAAACAAGCGACGCCTCCTTGAGAAGCTAATGGTCAAGTGGAGAATTTACCAATGATATTCCTGTTCCCACACACAATCGTAAACCTCAGGGATTTATCTCCCAGAAAACACAAAGGCAAAACAGGTACATACATTGCCCTATTCATGAGAATTGGGCAAAAATCTGGGCCCGGGCAGTTCAGGACACAAAGTGTATATAAAAGATTGAAAGTAAAAATAATGACAGGAAGGTGGAACAAAGAAGAAATTCAAACCATAAGTTGGCAAGCGGTCCTGGATCCATCCCAGCAAACACTACTGGCTACAAAAAGCAGAAGGTCCCGCCAGATTGCTGCGTGTTCACACAGCCTCGCTGCCACAGCTGCACTTTGCAGGTAGTTTTATCCATCTGTGGGAGGAAAAGGTCCTTGTACAAAAGTGTTTTCCTGCGCTGACTCAGATGAGCTCCTCCTTCAGCGGCTCGGTTTCCGCAGGAAGAATGCCGTTCATCTCCGGGGAGGTCTCGGTGCCCAGGTATCCTAAGAGGATCTCGCTGCGCCGCCGCGACAGCTGCAAAATGTCCTCTGCCAGCAGCTGCACCGTCGTGTACCTCACGTTGTCCAAGTCAAACATGTCCTTCAGATACTGCACGATCTGGTGCTGCAAGAAGGAAGGTTTACAGTCAGGCCTCCTTCACCTGCCGGTGCCAGCCACCAAGAGCACACCTCAGCAGCTGTAAGTCCTGACGCTGTTTGCCACACACACACACACTTGATCAGAAGGCACAAAAACTACGAACTAAGTTTATTTTAAAAGATCTGACTCCATTATATAGTATTTCTGCAAAGGCCAGGGACTGGGGGAGAAGGTTGACACCTCTCCCCATCCCGTTGGTCAAGACAACTGTCCATCAGCTGTCCATAGCTCTAAGAAGAGGAATGAAAACTACCTTGAAGTTATGATAAACATTTGCCGGTGTTTACAGACCAGAACGTGAGAAGAAACCCAAACCATGAAACACTGTGAAACAGAAGAGAAGCTGAAAACATCAGGGCAACAGAGTCCCACACAGATGAGGTACAGGAAAGCCACTTTACCTTAAAGAAACTGCAGACTTCAGAGAGCTGCTGCTTGGGCCCCAGAAAACCAAAGGCTAAAACAGGACTGACATGCTCCGATACGGAGTAGAAATGAGAGATAAAGCCATCTGGTACCTGTCACAGGGAAGGACAGAATTAGTTGGTCTTCATTCTCAGACAGAATTAGCAGCTTATTCCATATCAGCCACCAACCTCCCTACCAGAAGGCTTCAGTAACTGAAGTTAAGAACTATTTGGAACATCTCTTCCTGCAAAACTACATTTATCTTTCAGATCCCTTGAAGGATGACTAGAGCTTTTCATCTTCATGTTTCTAAACTGCTATTTCAAGAGGAAAATGAACAGAAGAAAATGAAAAGCCATCACCAGCCAGCCTTTATAGCCTCTATTTATAATTTGCTGACCAAACCAGGAAAGGACATGCAAATATCCAAGGCAGAGCACCAGCAGAGCTTCCAGTGCTCTCATTTCTCTCTGTGCCATTGCAGGAGCCAAACCCTGTTGTACCAGCTGCCTGTGGGATCGAGCTGAAAACTTGCCAGAGGTCGCAGACCCTGTGGCAGAACCAGGGTTGTGAGGTTGTGGCTTCCTGTTCCACTGCTCCATAAACTTGTCTGCTGTTATACTTTAGAAGTCACAGATTTAGGTGAAACTCATCAAGTAATGGCTAATTAGCATCAGCACTGGGGGGAGGAGCAGTGCCTGAACCATTCCTTTTGCTGCCACCGAGGAAAATACAATTCAGGAGCAGTCCCTTGCTGCTTGGGGTCTGTGGCCATTCCTACAGCACTGTGAGCAGGGAGGGGGAATACTAGACAGGCAGTACTGCCGTTTGAATCCACACACTAAGAAAAAGGGAGAATAAACTCAGACTGATTCAGTAAAATACTGGCACAGCACTGGAGCAGTGACTGCAAGACTCCAGGGCTCTAAAGCATCACAGAGAATGTGACTTTGTCCAGTCCTCTACCACTTAAGGTTTCACACTTTGTCAAGATCTACATGTTCTCTTTTCATCCTCAAATACATTAGATTCTTTCCCTTTTGATTAATTTTGCTTACCATCAGAAGCCTCCTTTTTGCTTTCAGAACTGACCAGCAAGCAGTTGCTAGAGCCTACAATTAACACAGAGAGCCCACGAGTTACTGGGATTATTTAAAAAACCGCAAAGTTTACCAACACATTGTCATCAAAACATCAAAGCAGTCACCCTTTTGTGCCAACAACTCTAAAATGACAAAATTGAAGCAAACTGGAAGCAGATTTAGCCACTTCAGATCCATTCCAGAGAAGCCGAAGGGTTTTTGAAGATTGTTAATATGATCTGACACAGTTGCCCAACAGCCCAGGATCCCCTGTAAGCAGACAGCTGTTACAAAGTGCCATTTTACTCTCAGTCTATCAAACTAATCAGTCTTAAAAATACAGCTGGGGGGCAGGACTAAAGGAAAGCTTTGCAATTTGAGCTTCAGTGTCTGCTGAGGTACTGCCAAGAATGAACGGCCACATGCTAAAATCCACATATTTTCCCTACATTTTGGCCCTTTTATTCTCATTCATAAAAATAGGTGCTGTCATCTTTTAACATCTCCATGGCATCACTGATAAAGGCCCCTAGAGTCGTAAGTCTGGTTGCCAACCAGATGCTTTCAAAAGAAGGAAAGCCTTCCTGTAAACAATTTCCATGCACAAAAAGACTGTTGTTTAGAGCTTCAGGAAAGAGTGGCATTCATGAAGAGAGAATTCAGCTCAGCCAGGAAAGATGAGGTTATGCTCTTTCCTGGCCTTGGCACGGATCTCACACTCACACCAGCACTCCCCATCTCACACACCGTCTCCTTGAAGCTGTCGGACAGCCAGCGGTTGCGCAGCACAGCCAGCACGGAGGAGGGAGGGTTCTCCAGATCCTCAAAAGCATCCATGAGGATGAAGTCCAGCACAATATCAAAGAAGCTCATGCACACCACCTGTCAGGGAGCAGAACAGTCTGTAAAGGGAACAGGTTTTAGAAAAGAGAGACGGGCTCTTTTGGTTTGAAGGAAGAAGATGTAACAAGCTGAAGTCAATGTAATTGTATTTCAACAGCAGGTCTGTCACTCCTGGGCCATTCCTACATATACATTACAATACAATCACATGACAATACAAACAGTGGTTTGCCTTGTAAGGAACTTTAAAACTATCCAGTTCCATCCCCTGCCACGGGCACAGACACCTTCTACCAAACCACGTTGCTTCAAACCCCATCCAGCCTGGCCTTGAGCATGTCCAGGGATGGGAATTCCACAACCTCTCTGGGCAACAATTATCTTTCAACTCCTCTGCAACTCTGTAAAGACAATGTCTTTACCAACCCCTCTTCCCTCGAGCTCCTGCTGAGTGGTCGGCCAGGTCTCTTGCTTCAAGGCATAACGCAGCATCTCCTCGTAGCTTTCCAGGAAAGCTTTGGGATTCTGGGAGAGCAGAGAAACAAAACAGAAGTTTGACTACTTGGATTTGAGCTGACATCAACATCACAGTAGTTACCAGCATGCAGATGAAGTTTTCTTCTTCCAACACACTGGACAAACTCTGAGTTGGGATGGGGGAACAAGTATCCCTGTGCTCAAGACACAGTTTAGTTGTTACACAAATTTCCTACCTTTTCAGCTTTTGTCATCAGTCCTATCACCATCTGCTTCCCAACCTCCCCAAAAAACAGCTGATTGCTTTCATCCTCCAGCAGCTCCTGCAAAGGGAACACAGATGTCTCCTCTGAGCACCTACACACCCTCAAATTCCGAGCTAGGAGAAATAAAAACAGGACAGGGCATGAAGCAGTGCAATGCTGCACACACCAGTGTTGTTAACCTTCAGTAAGCTGGAACCTAGGAAACAAAACTGCGCTCTCCAGGCACATGCTACTGGCAGCCATGTGCCGTGGAAACCTGGGAGCCTGGAGCCATTCTCACCTGGAATGCCTGCCTGACACAATGCAGCTTCGCCAGGAAATCCTGGTCACTGTAGCAGCCAAGGAGCTCTGTCCTAGAGGGAAAGGGCAAGAATTGTGTGAATTCCAGTTCTGACGCTGGTGTTCCTACAACTATGGTCCCCTAAAAACAAAAAATTAAATTCCCAAACTGTGCACAGGAGAAAGGAACTGTCACATTCCCTTTATCCAGCTCCCTGGGGGAACAGAGCACCTCTGCCAGGCTGGTACAGGACTGTGCCAGCCTCCCAGAACAGCCACACTTCCTATCACTAATTTCCTGGGACAATTACTCCTTCTTAACATGCGAGTCCCTATAATCTGGGGTTAATTCCCTGGGAAGGCCAACCCAGCAGGAAAGATGCTGGGGTTTTACAACCCCAAGGGGTTATTCTGGTTATGGGGCTGCCCAAAGGCAGGTGATGTGTTCACAGCCCCCCAGGGGTCACAAGGTCCCACAGACCCAGCTGGCTCTTCACCTCAGCGTCCGGCACGCGACCTTCCCTTCTTTCACCAACTGCAGAGCTTCTTCATATGCTGCCACTGGCTTGGAGAGGTGGAATGGCATTTCCTCAAAGGGGAGAGAGTCAAAGAGCTGTAGAGGTAACAAGAGACATGGGAAGAACAAAATGAGCTCATTAAATATTTGCAAATACACAAGCGACTGCACACAAGCAAGGTAGGCCTTCTTCAGAGAACCTCCAGCCAGCAAAGTTCATCAGTGACAATTGTTTCATGCAAAGACAATTCTTTTTTCACCAAAAAAAGAATTAAGAAAGCTGTCTCAGCTCTGACACCACAAAATATTCCATGAAATTTACACCACCAAGCCATCTTACATTAGATAACAGCACTTTCCTAGCTGTTATGGCATGTTTTCTGTAGTAGATAAGATGATATGGAAGTGCTGGTTGGAAAAGCCTGCACCATCCCCCTCATTAAAATCTTTTCCTAACATCCATCATGAACCTCCCAGCCTAGGGTTGTTGCTCTGTGCTTGATCATCTTCCTGTCCCAAGATGTGTTTGGCTCTGCTGCCTTTGTGCCTTCCCTCCAGGCCACTGGGCTGTGACACACAGCTGCCACTTCAGTCACCTCTGCTGCAGAGAAGAAGGAATCCTCCGAAGCTGAGCTGTCTTCATCATCCGTCCGCAGCCGCAGTGATCCGTCCGCCAGTGGAAGCATCAAAGTCTTCTCTGGAGGACAGAAAGAAGCCACATGTGCTGGAGTTCATGGACCAACCATTCCTCTTAGCTCCTGTGCTCTCTCCCATTCCCACTTTGCCACTCCTCCTTTACCAGGCTTACAGAAAAGACATAAAACCAGGCAGGAAATTGGCATTTCACTGCAGCCAGGTGCCCTACCCAGATCCAGCAGCACGCTGTCCGACGGGAGCGAGGAGCCAAACTCTTCCTGGAGGTGGTAGGCTCGGTGCAAGAGGGACTCCAGCTTCTCAGCAAACTCCCTTTTCTGGGACTCCTCCTGGAACACACGTAAATGTCACCCTTAGTAAGCCAGCTGGGCACAGACAGATTGGACAGCACAAATACGGGAGGAAATTTTCAGTAAAAATGGGATTTGCAGTCTGCAGATTAAGTGATTAAAAATAAAAAGAGAGAGGAGTCATTAATCCTATAATGCAGCTAATAATGCACGGGGAGGGAAGCTTCTACACAGCCTACTCAAACCCTCTGGCTTTTGAGCTTCACAGTTTTGTTTTCCTGTTAAAAAAGGAAGAAAGAACTGAAGAACTTTAACCTGCTGCCCAGAAAAACAGGTATTTTAGTAAGTTATACATCACTTAAATCTCCTGCCTTTTGACTTGATCATAACTTCCAGGAGAAATCTCATCAGGAAACCTGTGTTGAATATAACAGGATATCCAGAACTGGGTAACAGAATATTTAGATTAAGGTGCTGGGCATAAGCAAAGTTTGCTGTAAGCAACACAGGAGGATGGGGAAAAAAAAAGGGTGTGGGGAAAATGAGACTTAAACAGCATCTTGCCTTCATGCCTCTACGTTTGCATGAGTATCTCACCCAGAAGACAGAAGCATTAACAAGAAGCACAAAATCTATTTTCATAATGAATCAGCCGGTTTTAAGGCAGTTTTAGAAACACTACAGGGCCCTTCAAGGGAAGCCAACAACAACAGAATCCAGATTTGACTTGGATAAATATTATCCAGCACGAAAGACAAATGTCCCACATACTTACTACACCAGACTGTTTACAAAAGGCTGGGAACACTCTTTTTCCAGTGAGAACTCCTAGAGAGTTGGGAGTTCAGCTCCTTTCACAGTCCTGAGTTACAGCAGGCTGTAACTGAGCCATTCTAGTTTAGATCTCCTTTAACACAGGTCTTCCCTGCATAGTCCTCAAGTCCTCAAGTCCCAGACAGCAAGGGGCTGCCCTAAAATCCTGCTTTCTGTAGCTGCGGAGGCTGAGTGAGGTACACATCTCCCTCAGGGATGAGGGCCATACCCAGCTCCCACCAAATTATCACTGCTTTCCTCATCCACATACACAGAGCTGGGCTCTGTCCTCCACCCAGCTCTCAAGAGTGGCAGTGACCATCAAGATCTCCATTTTAAATGCATTAAAAAGTTACAGAGACAACACTGCCAGCCAAAGCAGTGCTGCAGTCATCACAGCCTTTTCTCCCCACAGGCTGTGCCACGGGAGGACACGTGTGACAGTGAGTGACACAAGGCTGGAGGGTGGATGGAAACGCTGGGGAATGAGGGGGCGAGACGTATTAAAAAGAGAAAGAAATTAAAAACACCCACTCCTATTGCATAAGGAAGCTGCAGATACAGACAGCTCTTAAACAGAGTCTGGCCTGACTCTGCCCTTAATTTGCTCTCCTTTCAACCTCCCACTGTTTACTGCTTCCAGCACCCAGGCTGGCCTTTCAGCATGTGGGGACCTACCTCCGAAATGTTCTCAGACATGCTCTCTTGCTGTTTCTTGCTGTCCCAGGGCACAGGAGTGCTGGTACAAGCACTGTCCTTCTGCCTGATGCTCAGTGCCTGCTCCCATTTCTGCAGGGCCTCCTCAAACAGCTCCATGCCTAGAAACCCAACCAAATACTGGCTGTGAGAGTCCCAGGGCACTCCGGAACAAAGAGATACAGGATGAGTCTTTGCTCGCTCACACAATCCAGCAAAGAGGGAAATCCCTCCCCAACAGAAAGAAAAAATATATTCTATTCTTTTCCTGTTTAAATATGGTTTATTTTGGATTAGATGAGAGCATCTCCGAACTGGTTAAAGCATCATCCATGTTACTTCCAAAATACTGTTCCTTGCACAAGATGATCCTGTTGCTCAAGAACAGTACTTTGGAAGTAAATTATTCACTGACAAAAAAGGTTTGGGTTTGGTTTTTGGTTTTTTTTGGTTTTTTTTTTTTTAATAGAAGATGGGATTTTTATTTGAGCTTAAACTGAGAATGGAAGGGAAGTTTCTGTTAGAGCTCTACATTGAGCTGCTGATGCTCAGTGTCAATTCTCACCCCCTTCTGGCTCTCAGTGATAAACAACCCCCCAGAGCAATGTTATCCTTGTGCCTACTTACCTTGAACATAGAGGCTTTCTGCACTGGAATCACCAATGGCTCCAGCATCTCCCATTGCCTGGGCCTCCCACATCCCTGGGGGTATTGGGCTTGAGGAGTTGACCGCTACCATCTGCAGGAAAAGAGCAGAGGGCAGCAAATGCCTTTTGAATTCTCGTAAGGTTGGAGATGGTAAGAACAAACAACCACCACCAGGCTTCAGCAAAAAGGCATTTTCCTTCCCCATGTTTGTCCTTCTGCTCCCCTGTATTGATGAGCATTAAAAGGAGAGCACTGCTGGAGGAAACAGCCCAGGAAAGCTCCAAGGCAATCATTACAAAGGCACCGGGATTTTGATTTTGATGGAAAGCTCATGTCAGCCCCAGCTGCCTGTACAAAAAACTGGTGGCAAGGATCCAAGCACAGTCCAAACAAAAGAAACAGTTTCCCAGAAAAAATACAGCTGAGGATTCCCCAGAGGGCAAGGGGAATCCTCACTCTTCTCCTTGTAACCAGATCTCTCCTGGGAGGGCTGAGCTTGACAATTCACACAGCAGAGTCAGCTCAGTTTTGTCCAATTTCACACCAGGGTATTGATGTCTTCTAAAGTCTGACCCAATAAAGTGCTGGATTCAAAACTATCAGTGAGTAGTGTTTTTCCTGTGGCTTACAAAAGGATGTCCAAGCATGAGCCTGGTACTAAAAAAAAAGCTGCAATAATCAGCTGACAGATGAATTCCTGTCCTGCCTCTACTGATCAATCCCTGTGGAGTGTTAATAAATCACCTTGAGGTCCAAAACTGCAAATCATCAGTTCACTGCTGCCAATTCACTTACTGGATGGCAAAGAAGAGCCCAGGAAGCAAATGAGAGCACATGCAAAACCTGCAGCTGTGCAAAGAATGAGCTCTTTTTCCACCAAGTAACGTAAAACCTGTAAGTACAGGGTCAGCTCATCTGTACAGAAACAGATGTCTCTCCGTGGGGATATCCCTACTCAGGCACCAGCAGTGGAAAAAGGTATTTATCGATTGCTTTTTATTTAAAGAGAAATAGAACTTCAGTGATACAAAACCTGGACAGCATCTGTGTGAACTGAGAAGCCATGGGGGAATTACATGGATACGAGTCCCTGTGGAGGGCAAAGAGGCCAGGGCTGGACACAGCTTGGTGCTGCTGACACATCCCAGGACACGCAGCTCCCCGGGGAACGGTGCCTGCCCGGCGCCGTGCCGGCACTGCCGCCTGCTGGAGACACACCTCGGCCAGCACGGCCTTTGGCAGCTCCTGGTGCTTCAGCTGTACTAAAAACAGCAACACCAGCGTGTGCTGAGGAGTGCTGGCACCCAACAGCTCCTTTCAGAGGGATGGTTTTTCCCTCTCCTTGCCCCAGCATTGCCAAGCAGCCTCTGAGCCCGGGTGATGATGAGGGAGGGCTCTGCAGCAACTCACAGAGGTTCATCTGTGACCCCCTGCTCCAACAGGAATATTAGCTCTGAGCAATGGGGATGTGAAACAGGTCTTGAAGACACAAATGCTCCCAGTTTTGGTCTCACAAAAGGTGGATATAAGCACTGATGGCTTCTCCTGCCTGGTTAAGCCTGAATTACCTGTACTTATAGGCTGGTTTTTGGCTTTGGGGGAGGCAGAATGTCTAGGCTGTGTTCTTACCTTGTGCTGTTTCCTGAACAGAGCTATCAGATTTTGGTAGTTAATTTGAATTTAAGAACAAAGCAAGCTGTGAGCAGTCCCAGCAGCACAGAAGGGAGGGGCTGCTGGGCCACCCAAACCCCCACCATAGAGGGAAGCAAACAAGTTCCTCATTGCTGCTAGACCCAGAAACAACCCAGCCCAGTTCCTTGAGGGGATCACAGAGAGCTCCAAGGAATCACGGCCGTGTCCCACAGGGAAATCCCTCCTGCAACTCCTCCTTGGCCAAAGAACTGGCAAAAGAACCCTGGGAGCTCCTGGCCACAAAAAATGCTGCTCACAGGGAACTCCAGCCACTCAGTGCAAGTTTAACATCAGAACTCTCCCTACAATTATACTGCAACCTGTTCTGCTCCATGGGCCAGCACAAGCCCAAGGACTTGGTGACCTCGTGCCAGGTACGTGCACTGACCTCTCCCAGCCCTGCTAACAAGGTCCTTACCGAGGCCAGGCTGTGGGAGGAACTGGAATGTTTGCTGGGCTCAATGGAGGAAATCCCGCTGAGCGTGTCATTGCTCTTGCTGCCAGGGCTCTGGACTCTCCTGCTGGAGTACCCTGCAGTTGGGAAGGTCACACAAAAGCAGGATATTAGGCCAGGTGACTGCAGCAGGGAATAGGGAGGGGAAAATCACCTTGTCCAGAGTAACTGTGAATGGGCAAAGCAGTATCCAATACCTAGAAATAAGCCACAGATCTCCTGTCTGCTCTGCTTCACTCTGAGACTCGTGTCAGTGGGGATCTGAGGCTGAGGAACGTATTCACTGCTTATGGACAGCAAGAGGGAAGTGGAAAAACAATTAAGCAAAAACTCCTCCACCTTCCCTCAGAACAGGCAGAACTTGGACACTGCACCCTTGATTTTCATGTTTCACCAAACAAATGCTTAATTCCTAAAGTGCTTTGCTGAAGGCCTGGGTCAACCTTACCCCTAAAATCAGTACAAGCAGGTGAGGAAGTTGCCCAAGGTCTGGGAGTCACGACAGAGCTGGATGGACACTTCCAACTGCCCAGCCTGGCCCAGGCCACCCTCCCCTCCCCTGCGCTGAGCACTGACATCAGGCGATCAATGCAGAACCAGGTCACTGCGTGCCCGGGTCGTTACTATTGGGGCAGCCCGGTAATGGTCCACAGGCTGCCTACAGGAAAGGGGATGGGAACTGCAAACCTCAGGGAACCATCAGGACGCCTTTTGTTCCCGAGGACCGTGAGCTCAGAGTCTCTCCCTTTGCTCCCCAAACCCCATGCTCATGGCAGTGCACTTCAGAATTCCCGCTTCATTCTGCATCGAAGCACCACACAGACGGCTTTGCTTTCCTCTCCTCTCCCCACACCCTCCAATCACTCCCTGTACAACCTCTTTGGGGATTTTTCCCTTTTTGCGAGGCCAACCTTTCTTCACAGAGGAGACCCTCCTTGTTGGCAGGATGGGCACTGTGATCCCTCCTGGCTTAAAGCCGCACTTGTCCGGAGCAATTTGCTTCTTTCGGCGGCGCCGCCGCTTCAGCTGGTGAGCTGCAAGAGCCAAGGCCACTGTCCCCAGGGCTGTGGCAAACAGCACCTTGCGCAGGCCTGGAGAGAGCCGCAGCTGAGAGAAGACAGACTTTAAACACAAAAGAAATGGAAGAGCAACAATGAAAATCCAATTCCACTGCCTTTTTTTAAAAAAACACAAAAATTTAAAAACAGTGTTAAGCGTGGAACACCTTGGCTTTACCCTCCTACCCATAAAACACATCCCTTGCTACACAAATAAGATATTGCAGCAAAGAGACTTTGGAGCATCATTTTGACAGGACCTGGAGAACTTGGTCTCAATCCTCACTGCCAAAATACACTGCAAAATCTGCATGTAGCCTGGGACAGATGCAATCCAAGTTACCCAAATTCAGTTCTGAAACCCTGGCGTGAAGCTGAGCTTTATTGCTCCAAGTGCTGCATCACTACAAAGTGGGGGAACATATTACTCTTCTTTAAAAGACAAGTCTTTTTTTAGCACCTTTGATGAACAGAAAGATTGAACCTGGGTGTTCTCCCAGGGAGGGATGTGGGAAGTGCTTTTTTCTCCTCTCCAAGCCCACTCAGAACAGCTCTCTACCACCACCCCGAACTCCCCCTGCAATTCCTCCAATCCCTCAAACTGCCCAGGTCCCCCAGCACCACCCCACTGTGCCTCCATCTCACACAGACAAGCCTGCAGAGCCAGCCCAAGGAATGTGACAGGAAAACCTTTCCTGCTCCTTGTACCTGTCCAAACGTTGTGTAAACGAACACAGGGATCTCTGCCACGGTCATTGCCAAGGCCTGCATGATGGACATTCCCTCTGTCCTTCTAAATGCCATGTCTGCACGAGGATCTTGGCACCTTCAGGAGCTGCCACGGGGAAGGGCACTTGTGGATGCTGTGTGAGCTGCTCACAAAAGAATCCAACTTTTCTCAGACATCTGGCTCAGAGTCCTGGAGTTGGCCTTCATCCAACAATCCTGGTCCTGCAGGAAGAGAGGGAAAATCAGGTGAGTGAGGGGAGCACACGCCCTGCTCCTCCCTGCACTGCACGTCACAAAACACTCACCAGGTCACTTGGAGCAGCCAATATAAAATATCTTCTCACCCGCAGCAGCAATTCCTTTGCTTGTCCTACCAACCACGGGGACAGATTCCCAAACTGCTCTACAGCAGCAGCACCCTGGGATTTGACAGCTCCCAGAGATTTCTACGTGTACCAGACCTGGCTGCACATGGTTTGGAGGCATTTTGTTTGCAGTCCCCATATAAAAAAAGTTCCAATTATCCCAAATAACCATACACACATTTTCGTTGCCAAAACTCTGCTTTCGCACAGTTTTCTGCGCATCACAGCCCTGCTCCAGAGCCACCAACCAAAGGGGTTCTTTTGGTTCTTTTTGCCCAGGAGGTTTCAGGGCTGCCAGCAGGGCTGACCAGGAGAATGTGCTCCCGTCAAGGACAGAGCCACAGAAGGCACCGCTGTGTGACCCCAGACCGCGGGTGGCAGAGCTCTGTCCCCGCCTGACACCCACCCCGCACCCCCCGGCCCCGAGCACCCCGCGGAATGTTCTCCGGGCACGGGGAGCCCGCAGGGGCCGGACACCGGACATGGGCTCTGCCCACAAGGTTAAACACAACGTCCTGGCCACAACTGAGACGGGAGGAGCAAAGGGCAAGGAATTTTCGGCACAGGAAGCAGCCTGGGGTTACCACACCGAGATAAGGAGTACAGGCACCGAAGTACCAAGGCAGCCCCTCTGGCCGGGCATCTCCCCCCAGCCCTGCCCGCCGTGGGCACCCGGGGCCGGGGGTTCAACCCAGCGGCCCGGCG
>WBMY01008180.1:375848-474830 GCA_013397315.1 Donacobius atricapilla | reverse complement strand
CGGGTCGCCACGGCAGCGGCACCGCCCGCAGGCCGCGGGGCGGGAGGCGCGGAGGATCCGGCTCCAGGCCCCGGCGGAGCCAGGGAGGGTTTGCTCGGGCCCGGGGAGGCTGGAGAGGGAGATCAGAGCTGGGGGGGTCCGTCTGTGTGGGGAGCCGCAGCCCCTGGAGCATCAGCCGCAGATGCAGCACCTCGGGAGCATCGCCCCCGGCCATGGCTCGGGGTGCCGCGGAGGGTCCCAAGGGAGAGCCCCGGGGACGGTGCTCGGAACGGGGAGGGCACTGCGGGGCCGTTCGTGCCTGGCGTTTGTTGACCTCAGAGAAACAAAGCTGTGTGATCCGGATGCGGCTGCTTTGTCCGTGCCCAGACCCACCTGGAGCAGCTGCCCAGGGATGGCATGGAGTCTCGCACTCTGGAGACATTCCGAACCCACCCGGACGCGTTCCGGCTCCAGGTGACCGTGCCTTGGGAGGTCCCTTCCAGCCCCAGTCATTCTGGGATTCTGTGGGGTGCTCCCTGCCGCTGGGGACCGGTGGTGAAGGTGCCCTGCACCTGCTCTGCACTTCAGCCCCTGGGGAGGGGCAGGAGATCCCAGGCCCTGGAAAAACACTGGGACGTTCAAGGCATGGGAAGGAGCTCCTGAGAGTGAGCAGGTCGGGCCTGTGGAGCTCAAGAAGCATTTGGACAACGCTCTCTGGCACAGGGGGGGATTCTCGGGGCTGTTTCTGTGCAGGGCCAGGAGTTGTACTTCTACGATCCTTCCAACTCAAAATATTCCAATATTCACAAACCTGAGATCAGGAGCTTCTGGGGATGAAGTAACCCCCCCTGGAGCTGTGAAGAAATTTTGGGTACACATGAGCAGCAGACATGCAGCAGGTGGTGAGATGGAGCTGCTGAGTGTATTCTTTTCTTGGGCATAATGACTGAGAAACTGCTTTTGTCTGGCCAGGAGAGGAGAGAGGCAGGTCAGAAGTGGTTGGGATCCTGCCTGGAAAGTGAGGTCCAGCTGGTGACTCTGGGACTGGGCTTCTTACTCTGCCTATTGTGTGGGGGCTGGTAAACAATCAGAGCAGAGCTGCCTCCTTCCAGACCTTCTGTGCAGTGGAGTAATTCTGGCTCTGTTGAGGACTGGTCTCCTGTAAGCAGATATCACCTCCTGTAGCCCTGCCAGTGAGTCATATGTTAAGAAAAAGGGAGATTTTAACTACAGGTGCAAAATAAGGAGCAGATGGAAAGCCTAAAGATGCTGTCCTCATACAAATGACCTTGGCTGCAGCAGAAATGCTGGAAAGAAATCTTATGTTTAGAAGCCTTATTGTAAGTCTCTGATAAGTGTTTTTTAGCTCCCAGGCGTGGGAAGGAGACAGGCCTGGGAACAGTGTCTGCACACAGTGACTCCAGAGTAAGGAGGCGTTTATAAATCGTGGCTTCTGCCTGCTACACCTACTCCACTGTCTCGTACATGAATATTCATAGGCCTAATTACAGTAGTAATTTATTGAAACCAAATGAGCACAGGCACTTGTGGACAGTGAGCAGGTGTGTAAGGAGGGGGAACTGGAAGGAAAGAGATCTCTGAGGATGAAAACCACCTCATGAGGGGTCACTGCTGGGGGAATTCAGCCTTTCTGGGCACCCTGTGAGCCCTGCCCCAAAAGCCAGCAGTGACAGCTGAGATCTGCTGTGGGCAGTAAGGCCTGGGCTTGTAGCACTCTTTAGCACTGCAGATCTTACAGGATGGGAATAAGCTGTCTAGAAAAAGCTGCTTTCTGTAGCATTTGGAGATGTTTCCTCCAGCTCCAGGCATTTAACAAAGTGATGTTTTCTGGAACTGCAGCGACTGGGAGATAAATGGACAGGCCATTATGTGCTGTTCAGACAGCATTAGCTCCTGCTGTCTGGCAGAACTGACTGACCAACACAGAGGAGCTTCACTTGAACTGGAATTAGGGCTCAGCCAGGAAGAAATGAGACAGGGAATGGTCAGCACAACACCTCTGGGCTGGCTCAGGGCAGGAGCTGGTTTGAAACCTGTCAAATACAACCCAACGTAGGTGTGGAAGAATGATTTTGGACTAGGCTCCTCATGACAAAAAAACCCCAATCAAACAGCTCAAACCCAGTGCTTCCTTTACATGGCCCTTTGTTGCTCAGTCACAGGATTCCTTCAGAAAAGCAGAGCAGAGAGTAAAGTTGGGGTAGGAAAGTACTGGACAGCTCTGCTGCCCTGGGAGTGGGGAGTGAGCTTCTAGGCTTGGGCACTGCGAGGGCACAGAGCTTGTGCAGGACTCAGCACTCACCTGAGGATGGTCTGCATTGACACTTGCACTACCAGTTGCAGCCATCAGATCAGTACTGAGGGCTGCAGCACCTGCAGGCAGACTCCTAACAGGTCACTCTTCATCTTCTCTTGACAAGGGCCTCCCTCGTTGTTCAGATGCACCTTCCAGTTATCAGTGAGTGAGTCTGATCCCAAACCTTGGCCAGTGGAAGCTGTGTGGCCACACGTAGGATGTCTCTGTTCTAGATAGGCTGCAAGCCAGGCTCTTTCAGGAAGGTCTGGAAATAACTGTAGGTGTCTGTCTTTTGTCAGTTCTGATGTAAACAGCCTCTGGGCGAAAATGCCCAAGTATGAATAGAGCTTGTGGGTGCTTATCTCTCCCTAATGTCATTACTAAAACCGCTAGAGGCTGACTTACTCTGTCTTGAAGCCCCTGCAGACAGACAGACTCCCCCAGCTCCCTGACCTCTGGTGATAAAATAGACTTTTATCATTAGTAAATAAAATAAACTCTCTGCTTGCTGACCTTATTAGTGTTCACTCTTTAAAAGCTGAGAGAGCAGAAGGTGACCCAAGGAAAGAACAAGGTCTTGGTAGGGACACAGCCAGGACAGCTGATCCAAGCTGCCCAAAGGGATATTCCATACCATAGGACATTGTTCGGCAATAAAACCTGAGAGAGAGGAGGAGGTGGGACATTATTATAGAGCACATTTGTCTTTTGGAGTAACCATGACATGTACTGAGGCCCAGCTTCCCAGAAGTGCTCACGCATTACTTGCAGATGGGAAGAAGACAAGAAAATATTTCGGTTTCCTTTGCTTCCACACACAGCTTTTTCTTCATTAAACTGCCTTTATTGTGAACTATGAGGTCTTTCCATCTTATTTTCAACTTCCCTGTTCTGCTGAGGAGGGAAATGTTAGAGTGATTTGGTGGTACCTCATGTCCAGCCAAGGTCAACCCACCACCACAGTGTTTTTCCTCTCCTAAGCACCATGCTCATGAGTTAACCAGGCTGTCCCTGTTAATGGCTTCCTTCTAGCCTCTAGCACAGTTTCACTTGGCTTCCAGCCTGGCTTTCCTGACTCCTGGTGACCAAATACTTGGAGCAGACTCTATCTGGTCCAGAGTTGCTGAAAATCAGGTCGTTTTCAGATGCTGAGTGGCTGTGGCTTCTTTCCTACTGCAACTCTGTGCAAAGAGGGAGCCAGATTTGCTCAACTGACTGTGTTGTGCATTTGATCCCCAAAAGAGCAAATGTTACTGTGTTTTGGGCATTTTGAGCTATTTGGAGGCTTTGAAAAACCCACCAGTCTAAATCTACTGGCCAGTACAGAAGACTATTCCTGGTTTAAATCTCCTGGCCCTGGTTTGATCTTTGTAATTTAAAGTGGAAAGTCGTAAGTAACATCCAGTTGGATAAAATGGGGACCTTGCATGTGGTACAAGGGCCTGAACTCTGCCACCAGATCCTCTGCAAGGGACCCTGTCAGAGATCACAGCATACAGTCCTGGGCTTTTATTATACTGGGATTTTATTCCCCTGACTTTTAAGGAGAGGAAGACGTTGATGCTTTCAGTATGGGCTATTTTAAAGCCTAACTCTGATGTCCTTTAGTCACAGGCCCAGCCTGGCTGATCTGTACCTGTAGTGCAGAGGGGGCCCCCCAGCTCAGCCCTACTTGCTGACCCTCCTGACATCCCAGACCTGTGTCTGCCAACTCTCCTGGGGGAAGGGGCTTTTCCCCAAGCCGTGAATGCTTAGGGCAGCCACCCTAACTGCAGTCCAGCACGTCCATGCTCCTTTTGGGCCTGTGGCCCAAGTGCTGCTCTCCTGCTGGGTCACTCTGTTTGCCCACCTGGGCCTTGATAAAGCATCTCTTGTTCCTGCTGGCCAGCCAAGCCTCCCGGAGGAAACCCAACCTTTGGCTGAATTATTGATGTCCTGGAATGCAGCACAGCTCTGCTCTTCCTGGAGAGTGAGAATGGCACTGACAAAAGGCTGCCCTGCATTATTAAGCACCTGCTCTGGGTCAGCTACAAGGATGTTTCCTGCAGGGGAACAACAGCCTCTCAGCACTGCGACCTGCCTCATGATCCCAGGATGCAGATCTGGGAATTGGTTCAGGGCTATTGACCCAGTCCTCAGGCTCTAGAAAACAAATGGGAGTAGTTCTGCCATGGCAGGATGGAGGAGCTGGAGGTTCTCAGCACTGCCATGGCCTGTGCTCTGCCAGCCTTACCTCTCTCCCCAGGGATCTGCACCAAGCCTGTAAATTAGCTTGACAAAACCAAGTATCACTCCCATTTGTGGCAATCTGTTGTAAAAGACAGCAATGCTTCCAGTCTGGGAGCAGCAAGATATAAAATACTCAAAATCTGTCTTTTTGCAGTCACGAGGCTTGAGGGTCTGGTGAGTTCATTTCTCTGGCATCTCTTGGTGTCACAGTGAATTTTTTTCAATCAAATTTCTGTGTTATGAAAACAGATTCTCAGGAATAGCAATCCATTACAGGATTTCTGTAAAGTGCCTGAAGTGCTTGAGTGGCCAAATTTCATAAACTGCTGTTCTTCTACCCTTCTTTTCACTGGGCAGCCAGGTAAGAAGGGACCAGCAGCTGAGACCTATTGCCACCTAAAATCTCAGATTTCCACTTGCACCAGACAAAAACACAAGCCAAGCTTGTAGGTCAGTGTAATTTACCTGTAATCTCCTGTGCTGGCTGTGCTTCCAGGAGAAGCTTCATCTGATCTCGTGGCAGGCTGCTCCTGCTCTCCTTGCACTTCATGGCACATCCTCACCACTGCTGTGAAGTCGGGTGGGTTCTCAGATAGGTCTAATAAGTCACATTAGAGGTCAAATTGAGCTGGATCAGCGACTCTCTGTGCACAGGGAGGAGGAGGAGGTAGCACTGGGCAGGGATAGCACCGGGGGCAGCCCCTGCAGTGAGGCAGCAACTCCCCGAGGCCATGCCTGGGCTGGGGTCAGCACATCCAGCTCCTGGGCTGGGCTCAGGGAGACACTGAGGGAATTAAATGTCAGTGGAGTCACAGCCTCCCATGCCTTGCACCCGCTTCCCGACCTTCATGCCCTCCTTTCCAACCCCGAAGGAAAGCCTGAATAAGAGATTGTTTTCTGCCCTGACCCTTTGGAACCAGGGGCTGTGACTGAGATTCCTGCCCATCCTCCCCTTCTGGCATAGCCCCCAGGCTGGCCTGATCCTGGTGCTGCCCTCAGCCTTGCTGCAAGACAAACAGCTTTAGTGCCTGACTTGAGATAAGAATTGAGTTTCTGAGCTCTGGCAAGTGCTGAGCTGTGACCCCTGCGCTGAGTTACACAAAACAGCCACAGAGGAGTGCGATGCCAAAGATGTCACTTGCTAATAAAGCAAAGGACCCCAGAGCTGGAGTGGTTCAGGGCAGTGGCAGTGGCACTGTGGGGATGCTGGAGGGCTTCAGTAGTGATCTGGCACTGCAGCAGTGCTGTAAGAAGCTGACTCAATTCAGCTGATAAGAAACTGGGTTTAGGTTTGACAGCGCCAGGGCAGATGCTGGTGCAGGATAAGCCTAAACTGCAGGAAAAAGAGCTGGACTTGAAAGTGAGATGAGGTCTCAAAATGCTGTCTGGGAAAGGGGGGCAAGAGAGACTTATCTGTGCATCAAAGAGACTTGGCTTGTTTAGGAAAGATCTTAAACAGATGACTCAAGAATTGATGCCAAATACCTGGGAAGTCCCAGTTTGCTGCATGGCAGTGACTCAGCCCAGCCTGGCAGAGTCTGAAAACAGCCCTGGGCTCCCAGCAGTGACAGAGGAAAGCAGCCTCAGCCACTGAGAGCCATGTGTGACCCCCCAAAGAAATCACAGACCAAACAATGCAAACACCCTCTCAGCCTGAATCTGTTTTCACCTGTGCCCAGCAATGGCCAGGGGACCATGGCAAGACCTAGGTAAAATTCCGTGCCGGTAACCGGGGGCTGCTGGTGCAGAGGAGAGACCAGCGACATGATCCCTGTCCCTGCAGCTGAGCATCTGTCACCAGCCACATCCGGCAGAGTGCTCCGCTGGCTGGGGCTCGAACCGTGCCAAACAGGTCACTGTGTAAACATACCTGGAGGGCTTGTCTATCTCAGACATCTGGTAACAGGACTCCAAGGACTGTTAGGCCCTGCTCTGGGCTCTCCTTATCTCTTTGTTCCCAGCATTGGGCTGGGTGGGAAAGGAAAGAGTCCTGCCCATGGAAGGGACATCTTGGCCCATCTGGAGCTAAGCTTGGTGTGGGGAAGCAGAGAGGAGAAGGTACCAGTGGTAGATCAGACAGGAGCTGCATTTCATCTAAGAGCTTTGGGCAGGCTTTAATCTTTGGCATCTGGCTGTGCCAGTGTGGCACAGGACCGTGTCCTGATGGCTCAGCAATGGCCTCAGAGACCATTAACGGGGGGTAGGGGACAGTTGGAGCCTCTGTAGGATCCCAGGTGGCACAGCTGTCCAAAGGGTCTTTTGGCATGATCCAACAAGATGCTGGCTCTGTCAAGAGCAGGGAATTGTGCTTAAAAATACACTGAAGTTGGCCAACTTCACTGAAAGAAACAAGTGGGAAATGGGGATGGGATGAGAGGGAAGGGGCTCTCCTCTCAGAAGTCCCTCAAGGGAGCAATGGAAGGTGTCCAGGCCATCTGAGGCTGCATCTCCAGACTGCCAAACCTGGCCAGATGTCACCGCCCAGTATGAAACACTGGAGACTTGCACAGCCTAATTCTCCCTCCTGCTAATTTTAGACTTAAAAGGAATTGCAGAAGGAGGGATTGTCCATTGCCAGTACGAATCTGAGTGCTGAGAAGAGTTGGATGGTGTTATATTTCAATTCCCTGCTTCAGACTGTGTCCCAGAAGAAGAGTCACTTGCTGGAAGTGGTTTTATCTAAATCCTGAGTTTGAGTCTCCTGATATCAGGTGGTAGTGGCATTCCTGTCCCCTTGGTTTTACAGAACACAGAGCTGGTCAGTAGGAGATGAAGGGATTTTGCACCTTCCCTCATGTGAGGGATGTCTGTTGCTCTCCTGCATGAAGCAGTGGAAGCCATGTGCATATTTAAATAGATCCCTCATAACTGGATTATTTTTGTACTAGACCTTATTAAAAGTTACTTATTCTGGAACACCTCTCAAACCTGGAGTCTATTTTTAGCCCAATTTTATTCTACTCCTGGGCAAAAAAAAATTGCCCTCTTCCCCTGAAAGATGCCTGGGAAGAAAAGAATGACACTTTGATGGAATTTTAGCTCTATTCTGTGGTAAGTACACAAGACAAAAGCAGCTTCACTGTCCCTTATTGGCTCTCTAACACACTGTAAATTTGCTCTGGAAGAACAAGGCCTGAAGTCTGCCTTCCTCCTACAGTTTACTGAAGAAAAGCTGGGCCAGGCTGAGAAGACTGAACTTGATGCCCACTTTGAAAACCTTCTGGCCAGGGCAGACTGCACAAAGAACTGGACAGAGAAGATCTTGCGTCAGACTGAAGTCCTGCTGCAGCCAAACCCGAGTAAGTCCAGCTTCTCCTAAGGCTTGAAGGACAAATGTCACTTGCAACTCAGTGCTGAAAGTCATGGCCTCTGGCAGAGAGCCCTGTCGAGTTTGTGGGGCCTGGGAGAAACTTTGTGTTTGCAGGGCCTGTCCTTCCCTGTGCAGCTGAGAGTACATCCCAGGCTGGCAGTGCCCTGGGCAGGGACACCTGCTCCTGGCACTGGTGCCTGCTGTCTAGTGCATCACTGAGGACTGCAGGGGGTGGGCTATCATGAATCCCAGTTCAGGGACTCTCTTTCAAGCTCCCTGGTGTCCCCATCCCAGGTGCCAGAGTAGAAGAGTTCCTGTACGAGAAGCTTGACCGGAAGGTGCCTTCCCGCATCACCAACGGGGAGCTGCTGGCACAGTACATGACAGAGGCAGCCAATGACTTTGGGCCAGGGACACCTTATGGTAAGTCAGCCTGGCTAATGAAGCAGTCCTGGGAATCCATCCCTTCCCAAGGGAGTATCCCTGATACTGTTTTGCATTGAGATCAGTGCAGCAGGCTCCTTCCTCACCACACAGAGCATCCTTCTGCTCTTAAATCCTCACAGTTGTCCCTTCCTGGAGGAATTTTTGGCTTCTTTAAGCAGCACACCTGCACAGGGTCACAGCCTTCACTTGCAGCTGTCCTTGCCCCTGCCATGAGCTTTGTTCCTGCTCTCCAAATCAATAGTTGTTCAATAGTGAGTCCTGTTACAGCCAGAGCAGCTGTAACTGCATCTATAGCCAACACTGCCTAATCAACTCATGTTTTCTGCTCTGGTGCTTTTTAATTTGCTGCTCTATTCCCGTGCCTCTGTTTCATGAGGCAAAGAAGGATCAGTCTGTGCAAGCAGGTAGAGCAGTAAAATACATCAGTGGCATAAGTGCCTCAGCAGATAGATAAGATCAGAGCTGCCCTGGGAGCAGTGAAAAGATGCCTCAGGCCAAAAACAAGTGGGTAGGGCTGGAGCTGGTGTGGGAGAGGAAGGTTACCTTGCCCAGGCCAGGTACAGCTGTGCCTGTGTCCCCCAGCACGGCCGTGTGGAAGCTCTGGGTGAGTTGGCTGAAGCCAACAACATGTTAATTGGTTTCTCTGGAGCTGAAGGTTCCTGTTGTTGCAGGAAAGACTTTGATAAAAGTTGGAGAGACTCAGAGGCATTTGGGCGCAGCAGAACGGGAGTTCATCCACTCTGCCTCCATCAACTTCCTGACCCCAC
This sequence comes from Donacobius atricapilla, assembly GCA_013397315.1. Taxonomy (NCBI): domain Eukaryota; kingdom Metazoa; phylum Chordata; class Aves; order Passeriformes; family Mimidae; genus Donacobius; species Donacobius atricapilla. The sequence goes on along the minus strand of WBMY01008180.1, from coordinate 465,781 downwards.
TGCGCAACTTCCTGGAAGGGGACTGGAGAATCATCTCTGTAAGTGTGGTAGCAGGGAAGAGGAAGCTTGTCACGTCCCTGCAGACAAGGAGGGCAGGGGGAGGGTGAGACAGTGCTAAGAGAACCCCTTTTCTTTCCCTATGATAAAGGATGACTCCATACCTCTCCCCTTAAAGAATGCAAGGATGAGGGAGTACCAGCCCTAGGTTTGCTCAGGTTCCCCTTCTGATAGGGAAGGGTTGCCAGCTGATGTGCATGAGGAAAGTAATTCACTTCCCCACTCTTGCAGCTTGTGGGCACCACCCATCACAGGCTGTCCTGTTTCCAGGAGGTTATCCTGTATCCCTGGCAACCAGCCCCAAAACTTGCTAAGGAGACGAGCATAGCAACTGGTTCTTTCTCCCTGGCATGTTTTAATAAAGAAATAGATTTGATTCCTAGGTGATAGCACATCCCCTCCTTAACCCTGCTTCTAAGCAATGTGCTCTGACCCATCTCCTGTCCCTTCCAGAAAGAGCGGAGGATCCTTCAGAACCGACGCCTGGATCTGGATGCCTGCAAAGCCAGGTTGAAGAAGGCCAAAGCTGCCGAGGCAAAAGCAGCGGTAACTCCTCCCCTCATTTCCCTCCCTGTCCTTCCTGCCCCAGGGCTTGGCTCACATGGTCAAAAATGAGGTTACCCTGCTGTGTCCTGTCTCTGGCAGGCGAGCTGGGGGAATGCCTCACCTGGGACGGAAGGGAACTGGGAGCAGGAGCCATGTGCCTGTTTCTGAGATGTCCTCCTGTGGGGGAATTGTTGAAGCAAACAGTTCTGAGCTTCTGGAGTCTGGAAACTTGCACTTGAGCCAGGTTCCTGCCTCCTGACTGATCAGGGTTGCTGGATGAGTTGTGCTAGTAACTAAAAGGCTGCATCTTCTGAGGTCTTGCTAATTTTCACAGGAGATCTTAAACCAAGCCAAGAGAGAGCTGAGCTGGGAGGTGCACAAGGGAAAGGCTGCTGGAGCTCTGCAGCAGTCCCAGCCTGTCAGACTAGTTGGGATTCTGCCAGCTCCCAGGCAAGAGTGCTGTGGGAGCCTGGAAGGGGTGGCCAGGGTCAGACTGGCTACAGGGTCTGTCCCTGAGCCTCTCTGCTCACTCAGTTCATGGTGCTCTAGGTACAGGCTTGTTGTACCCTCTGGCTTTGGGGAATTCATCACACCGGGCCCTGATGGGTTCCCTGCAGGGCCTGGTTGTCATCCTGTAGAGCTCTGGCTGTTGGCACAAGGACCTGCCAAGTTCTGCTTTTGCCTTGGGGCCAGGAGCTCAACTGGCAAACGTGTGCAAGTCACAATCAGCCGGTCCTTGTCTGTCAGTCTCTGGGATGCATTGGGATACACAGCCTTGCTGTGAGCCTGTTTCTAACCACCTGCCAGCTGGGCCTCTGGCCTTGCCTCTCCCTGGGTACCCAGTTCCCAGGTGTTTTCCCTTTCCTCCAGCTCCAGTTACATCCGCGGCAGATGGGGAAGCTGTGCTAAGCTCAGCAGCCTCCAGCAGCAGGTCTGACAGCGTGCTCAGACCCACACAGGACAGCTGTGAACAGAAGTAGTAGCTGCCCTTTTAGAAAAGTCTCCTCTAATCAGTCAGGTCCCCCAGATCCTCTGAAAGTAACTTCAGGAATCCCCCATTCCCCTTCTGGAGGGGACAGTGCTCCCAGCCTCAGGGGGAACTGGTGGCCATTACTTTAAGCTCAGATCAGAGCTGGAATTCAGGTACCTCCCATGCTTCCTCCTTTTCCACCCTCTTTACCTTGCTTCCTACAGGAGGTGATCCCAAGGCCTCTCACCTGCACACACCTCTGGTTTAGGGACTCCCCAGTAGCTAGAAAAGGAAAACTTTGTTTCCCACCAGAACTTTAGGGGTGCCCCAGGCAGGTGAAGAGCCAATCCAGGCTTTCCAGGGTGTCCTCCCCAAGCCAAGCCTCAAAGTAGCAGAGTGGCTGAAACACTGACCACAGCAGCAGAGCAACTTCAGCTGCTGCTGTGGGGGACCCATCTCATCATAAAGGTGGGTCCCTAGGCTTTGGGTGCCTCTCTGACTGCTGGATGATGAAGTGGAAGCTCCCAGCACCAGGGAGAGCTGCTTCCTCAGCTCTAAACACATCATCGAGGTCACAGCATTCCCTGTAACACGCCTGGAGTCCCGTGTCACACCTCCCCATCCAAGCTGAAGTATCCCAGCTCTCCCAGCTCACCTCTCTCTTGCTGCTCTTCCCCTCTGTAGTGCAAATTCGTGTTCCCACAGCTTCTGTCTCCTGATGCCCCTCGAGTGCTGCTGCCCAGACCCGTGAGCTGCTGTGGAGCACCTGGGCTTGTGCCTTTCCCACGGACTCTGTGCTTTGTCCTTCCTGTTGATGCTGTTTTGTTTACTAACCTTTTTGTTTTGTTTCTTTGTAATTTGCTCAGTGTGAGGGAGATGTGAGTATTGACTGTGCTAACAGTGCTGTGATTTTTTTTTTCCTTTAACACCTCTCATTGTCTCTTTCCCATTTTTAAAAAGAAAATCCATTATCTCCTTTGTCCCATTGGGACTGGCCCTGCAGCATGTTCTGAGTGTGATCAGGGCTGTGGCTGCCTGGGGAAGGTGCTCCAGAAGGATGGGGGTGTCAGAGACCTGCCTGCAGCCCCTCTGGAGCATCCCCCAGGGCCATCCACATTGCCTGCAAGCAGTGCTCAAGAGAGGCAGGGGCTCCCCTAAAGACCCCCTCGGGCTCCTCCAGCTGCAGGCAGGAGGAGATGGGGCTGGGTGGCCAGTCCCTCTCTGGAAGGGCAGCCCAGAGACAATGACAGGCAGGATGATCTGGTTGTGGTGCTGTTCTGCCCCTTTTCCCCATTACCAGAGTGGGAGGTGGGTCCCTTTTGACCACTGCTTGCAAATACAACTTCTCCATGCACAGAAGTACGAGAGAAGCTTGCCTCCTTCATCCCATGTGCTGTGACTAGTTTTGGGAGTCCCTGGAGACTAGGGAATGGGAGGAGAGGTTTCTTCAGTTGCTCTTGATCTTCAAAAAACAAAAAGCATAAGCAGGTATTTCTGTGAAACATCCTTTCTCCCCACAGGGAGGAGTCCAGCCTACTGGCTGTGCTGGCCTCAAACCTCTCTGGTGCATTTTTCTCCCTATATTCAGGTTTAACTTGAAATAGGAATTGCTCCTCCTTATTCCTTTCTCCAGCCATCCCTAAAACTCCTAAATGGTATGAAAAAAAAAAAATGGTTGGGACTGCCTGACTGCTCTTCCACACACTGGTCACTCATTCCAGCTGGCTGCTTGGGGCCCAGCAAAGTGGGTCAGTGTGTGTAAGTGGATCTGGGTGACTGCAGAGAGATTAACCTGGGAGAGAACGACAGGCTCGAGGGGATTAATACCAGAGCTGGGGTCCAGCAGGACCGTGCCAGCCCTACACAGCAGCCACTGTGCAGTAAGGGCTGGCCAGGAGGATTCCTGATGTCAGGCAGCTTGTTAGTTTGGCTCTTTAGGTAGTGCTACAGCCAAAGGCCATCCCAGGAGGAGGCCTGGTCTTCACTGAATAAAAGCACCACGTTATGTGGTGGTTAATGAGCCCATAACTGTGTGGGGGTGGTCTGGATCCTTTGCATTTTCAGTGAGGAAATCTCTGGAGTGCTCAAGTCTTTGTGCCTCAGGGCAGGAGTTTAGCTATGGAGAAGGTGGTTTGGAGGTTTCCTGACCTCTGGGATGAAAACTCCTACACTGCCTTTGGCTAGAGCTGGCTTGGCTAAGCCATGTGCCTTCCTGAAAACAGGAGATCTGGCTCTGTTAGGAGGAAACATGGCTTGGAGAGAGTGAGAGCAGTGGAAGGCACTGTGGAAGGGATGCTCCAGTGCTGGTAAATGCTCCTACTTTAAGGGCAGGGCCCTCTACAGTGACAACAGGCAGGAGACAAGAGGAAGGGAGGGCCTGCCCACAGCACTGAGCTAATGCAACAAGAGCAACCTGCTGGCTGCAAGGGAAGGGGAATGTCTTTGGGATCGTGCTGTATGAGCTGGTAGCTGTAAGTACGGGCAGAATTCCTAACAGTAGGAACTGCTGTTCAAGTCCCAGGTGTGACTGCACAAGCCTGGCCTCCACACACCACCGCTGAGATGGTGGGAGACCTCCTCCTGCCCCTCAGCAGAATCCAAGCAAAGCTCCCAGCAGAGGCAGGGAAAAAGCCACTGGTCTCTTGTTCCAGCCATCATCCAGTGACTCCTGTTGACTCCTCTAGTGCCTTGTACATGACACTCTATTCCCCCCCAGGCTGTGCCTGACTTTCAGGAAACCAGACCTCGTAATTACGTGCTCTCCGCCAGCGCATCAGCGGTAAGATCACCTCCTCCTGGGTACTGCCTCCTCCTGGGTACTGCCTCTCCAACCTCTTCCTGCCCCTCTCTCTACCTGACTCAAACTCAGGCCTAGTGCTCTGCTGTTTTCAACATTTTAATGTGACATGGGCTGCCCAGGGTTCCTCTGACTCAGGCTCAAAGGTTCACATCACCCCTGTGGGGGTGCCTGCTCAGGGTCTGGCCCTTTGCAGCTGGGTTTGCTTTCCAAACCAGCTTCCTTGACAGCCCTCTTCCACATTTCTAGTGGGGATTTTCTGGTGGGTTTTTATTGCTAGGGGAGCAATTGAGAGGAACAACCTCCAAGAGTGGTTTTTCTGGGTGGTTCCAGCTGTACAGTGGCAGTATCACATGTGACTGCCTGATCTGTACCATGGTGTTGGAGTCAGAGGCTTTGAAGCTGGTCAAGAGAAGCAAAGGTGGAGGAATCTCTTTGCCACCAGTGTCAATAACAGTGCAGGTCTGTCTATTCTGCAAACAGAGGTCATTTTTTACCATTTCATTGTGTTGGCAGCTGTTCCACAGCCAGATGTACCCGGGGTGGGTGAACAGCCTGCTGTGTCTCCACTCTGTTGCACTGAGTGGATGTGACCAAGCAATTGACTTCCCATGCTGTGTTCATGGCTCCCCATTGCACAATGTCACATTTCTCGTTAAAATGTTGAAAACTGATCATCTTGCTTCCTAACTAGCATTCAGAACAACACTGATGCCTGCTAATAGAACAATCTGGGAGCTGAAGTGCTGGGGAGTAGTGGGATCTGCAGATATGAAAAAGGACAGCCCAGCCTTCTCAGAAACAAAAACCACTATGGAAACCAGCTGGATTTGGTTAATGGGAAACCCTCCCATTTGGAGACAAAGGTGTGTCTGAGCTGACAGCATCAGTGTTAGTTCCTAGGGGGATCTGTCCTGACCTTCTTGGAGAGCGATGCTGGGATCAGAAATAGCTTTGCACAATACCAAGAAAACAATTTCCATCGGTCCCGGGCTCAGTGATGAGGGTGCTGCAGAAGAAGCTGATTCTGATGCTGCTGCAGCAACTGCTCAGTTCTCCTGTCTCCTAGTGCAGCTCAGAGCCAGCTTGTGCCTCTGGCTTCTCCCTTGGGAAGGTCTGTTCCAAGGGACTGCAGTTAAGCTCTAGGAGGCCCAGAGGAGAGAAACTGGGCTTTCCCTGCCTCTGAATAGACCAGGGCTAAAGCACACCTGAAGACAAGCATTTGCACAACGTGCATTGGCATCTCATAGAGTGCCTAGACACTCGGTTGGACACATCCAGCCCTCACCAAAAAGTACCTTGACCTGCTTCTGCTCCACTGCAAAGCTGCTCTGGGAAGCAGGTGCCACTACAGGAACATAACAGGAGAATGGATTTTGTGAGGATTTTTAGGCAACAAGTGTCTACCCTGGAACATCTGTGCCTAGTTCAGTGCTCCCTCATCAGGCTCTGCTAGTGCTGGTGGCACCAGCCAGTGAGAGCAGGGCTCTGGGAACACTCCTGCTCTGGGAGAGCAGCCAGCACTGACCTGATCAGGTTTGATAGTTGCACAGCAGGGCCTCCTACCAGGAGTGCCTGTGGGAAGTGTGCTGGGCTGAGCAGTGCCAGGCCTTGTGGCTTCCAAAACTCTTTCAGAGGCTGCAGTTGGTGGGTGAAAGGCCACCTGAAATCCAGCTGCACTGGCAGGGGTGACCTGAATTACAGTTTGCATCTCTAATAAGCAAAACACAGGCTGAGCCCAGGCTGCTCCCTGGCTCTGTACAGGCAGGGCTGCTTTGCTGCAAGCTCTCAAATCCCAGCATTCATCCCAAGGGGTCAGGCACTGCAGCAAGGTAGGAGCTCCACATCCTGTTGCTCTGCTTTTCTTCCAGGCCAGAGTCCTTGTGCTCCTTCTTAGTGTGTACTGGCAGTGCAGAGCAGTGGCTGCTGCTCACCTCGCTCTTGAGCTCAGCTCCTTTCTGGAGGGAGGGGTTGGTTGTGCCCAAGGTAACAGCTTTGTCTTACAGGTGAGCAAACAGGTCAGCTCTCTCCTGGACCACATGCCCTCGGCCGGGCTCTGATTTGGATTCTAAATTTACATTGTTGGGTTTTGGAGAGGTGGATAACATGGTGCTTTTATTTTTTTCCCCTTCCACAACAGGAGGGCTCAGACGGAATTAAATCCAAGAAAGAAAGCACCTCCCTTGTTTTGTATGAGTTGGAGGCTGAGGAGCCATTTCTCCTCTCTCCCACACTGACCTTTTGTTTTTGTGTAAGAAGGTGTACGTGAGCCGTGCAAGCCTAAACATCCCTTTCTCTCAGACCCTGCCTCGTGCTGTACTCCTAGGAATGATTCCAAGAAAAACATATTGAGTACCTTAAAGAGGATTCCTCTGGCTTGAGCTGGAGTGCAGGAAGACAAAAGCAGATCATGGCCTTTTCTGCTCTCTGAGCTGTCCAAAAAGGAGCCACACAGAGTCTTAGCCCAGGGATAGATCTGGGCAAAGTTGGACTGTCCCAGAACACCACGGGGTCAGATCTGGAGGTGGCACAGCAAAGGCTACAGAACAGAAACATCTGGCTACAAATTCAGTGGGTGCTGCACTGATTAAATAGGGCTGCCCTGGCTTAAGTACTGTGCACAGTGTCTGAGTAGGAAGGCCTGGGATCAGAGGGGAGCTTCCCTTTGCTCCTATAGTAAATCTTGCTCCAGAACCATGGGGATGTGCTAGCAAAGGCCTTGTGCTAGAGAAGCAGTTCAGCATGCTCAGCTTCCTACAGGATACTTCCACCACCTCCTTCCAGAGCAGGAGCTCTGAGAAGGGGAAGAGACTTGTATCCCCAAACATGGCTGAAGTTGGCCAGGCCTTACTTGAACCAGTTCCTGATTTGCACTAAGAAAACATTCCCATAAAAGTCAGAGAAAACACTCACCTCAGCACCCAGACCAGTACAATAATTCCACTCAAGTAAGAGATGCCAGTCAAGCTACATACCATGGAGCAGGAAGCACTTCCAGGAGCCTGGCAAAACACCTTCCTGCTTCAGCCCCTCCCCAGAGCAGGGAGGGCCTAGAGGTGCTCCTTATATTGGCTGCTGAAGTCTCTCTGCACCTGGGGCTCCCACAGCCCACCTGAGGACAGTTGGTGAGCAAAGCTCAGCTGGGAGAGCCTGGTCCAACGGAGTCTGCTCTCTCTCTGACACCCATGTCCAGCACAGGTGCCCCCAGTGCAAATTCAACTGTGGTGACCTTCCCTGACCTGCAGAGGTGACACTGGGTGGTGAAGCTGAGCTCCACAGGGGTCATTCCCCAGGCCCCACTGGTGTGGGTGTTGCAGGCAGGCTGCTGTGCTCCCAGATCCAGGGAGATTTCACATTGCCAGGACTGAGGCAGTAGTTGGCTGCTGAGGAAAGGCCAAGCCAAGGACCTCTGGGAAGGATCAATGTGTTTTTCTGCCTCCTCTCTCCCTTTGCCATTGCTGTGTGTGACTTCTGTCCATTGTTTCATGTCCTGAAGCCAGATCCCACAAGCAGCTGGAGGTGTCCAGTGTTCTGCTGCCTCAAGTGTGCCCCTGTGGATGAGGAGAGTAGGGAGGAGACTAGGAAGGAGTCGTGTGATGTTTTGCCAGGCTCAGAGGCAGTATCCAGCCCCTGCTTCCTCCTTGCTGTGGCTAAACAGGCCTGTTGGCAGTGCAGGCTGGGTGGATTAACACATTTCTCTGGACCGTGGGTGAGGAACACTGGCCTCTGTGTGGCCTGAGCTCAAAAAGCTCACTTGCCTCTCCACAATCCTAAAAGAAGGGCTGTCCTTCAACACCAGCCTCTGCAGCTTCAGCAAAGTGAGCCTGGCTGTGCAGGGGACTCTGCTGTTAATCTTTTTTTTCTGGGAGCCCATGGAATGCAGTGGGAGCAGAGCTGGCATGCTGCTGCCGCTGGTGGCAGGGACTTGCTCGCCTATTGTGAAACTGAACTCGAGGGTGCAGGAATGAGGGGAAGGGGCATGGATCTGGCAGCTGCTGCTGGGTGAAGGGCTGGCTTGTCCCTGGAGTTGGCTGCTGTGTCCATGGAGCGTCCTTGCCTGTTGGTGTTAATGCCGAGTGCTTCACGACGTCTCCAACACTGATCTCCTTTCCTGTTGCTCTGTGGCCCCTACAGCTTTGGAATGACGAGGTGGAAAAAGTAAGTACCCAGCTGGAATTGTGCTCAAACCTTCTGGGGGTGTTCAGAGGATGGGGGTGCTGTGGAACCCTTCCTGCTCGCAGGCAGGGAGGATCAGAGGCCACTGCTGTTGTGTGCCCCAGCCATGATCCCTCTGTGTTGTTCAGTGCCGTAACAGCAGCTTGGGATGAGCCACGGACCCCTTGGCTGTCCCTGGGGGGAGACACTTCCCTGGCATCCAGGTGTGTGTCTGTGTGTGGTAAAAGGAGGCTCAGAACCCTGCACTGTGTAACAGGAGCAGAGCTGATGCTTGAGGTGTGACCCAGCTCTGCTTCTGTGGCCAAGGCTCTGATGCTCCATATGCCTCTGGTACCCCTGGCCTAATCCATCCAGCTGGCTCCACACAGGGCTGGAGCAAGGACAGAGCATTTCCTGTGCTCATCCCCAGCTGCTGCAGGGAGCAGCTCGGTCAGGGGGGGAGGTTTGAAGCCTCGTGGGGTTGATTCTCTCCGGGTGAGCTGCACTTGCCCTTCTGATCCGTGGAGGCTCTGGAAGGGAAGTGTGACTTAACCATGAAGATGGATGGAGGGCTGAGACTAGGGTGAGCTCTGTGTGGAGCTCCCGCACAGCATGGAGCTTCCAGAGACACCTTCTGGGATCCTGCTCCTTTCACACCTCAAACACCCCCAGCAGGCATTGCTGTGAAGCCTGAAGTGCAGGGTGGCAGAAGTTCCTGTGTGCTGTGCATGACAGCAGCCTGTGGCTGTTACTGCAAAGGCATCCACAGAATGCACTGGCTGTTCCTGACCCAGCTCTTCCTGTCCTTTAAATCCTTTGGTCCCTCGAACAAACAAGCTGGCGACAGTCAGCTATGAGCATGCAAGGATCTGTTCCTCTGTCCTTTCTCTTTAGGCTGTTCTGCTTGGATAGATCGATGCAAGTAAATGCTGAAGTTCTCCATGCTGGAGAAGCACAAGACTGGAAGGGACCTCCCAGGTCACCATCCAGCTCTGGCTTTATAGGAAATTGCATCCTGCAACTGCTCAGAGTGGGCAGGGAGAGGCAAATCCCAGGCAGCACCAAACAGAGCCAGGTCTGCCTGGCACAAGTTTAAATAGCTCTGAATACTGGAGTCTCAGCTCACAGGAGCAAGAATCACTTGGTGTTTTGAAGGCATTGCACTGGTATTTCTGGTTACATTCCCCTTTCTCCTTTAAATAATCCCCTTCATACAGAGGATGCAAGAAAATAGATCAGTTGAGTTGCAGCTTAAAATAGACAAATCTGATTAAAAGACAGAGCATTTCTTTGTTGTAGCCTGGCTCAATGCTGGTAATGCTGGTACCAGATGAGAGCTGTGCTGGCCCCAGCAGCACCTCCAGCTTGCCATGCTGGGAACTCTGGGTCTCCACTGGGGTCACCAGTGCCATGGCCTCTGCTCTGAGACTGTCAGCCTGGCTGGATCAGCCCTCTGGGCCCAATTCCAGACACGTCAGTCCTGTGCCAGAATGGTCAGGGCATTCCCAAAGCAACAAAAGGAACTCCTGCACCAAGGCAGCTCTGATGGCTGGATGCTCCTGGAGGAGGGGAAAGGATTCTCTTTCCAGTGAGCTGGAGCTGAGTGGGTGTCACTCTTCTGTGACCAGTCACAGCACATCCCAAGAGGACACCAGCGCTGGTGTTAATGCTGCCTGCTGGAGGGAACACACAGGGCTGCTTTGTCACCCCTTTCCATCAGCAAGAGGGGAGAGCCAGCACCAGAGCACTTGGCTGCTCCAGCACTTCTGGAGATCTCCTTGCCAGGATCCACTGGAGTGTCCTGGTATTGCAAAACTACCCCAGTGTAAATGCAGTGTTTGATGGGGGGGGAGAGATGGGTCTCCAGTGTGAGTCTCTGAACTCCCAAAGCCTGCTGTGGAGCTGCCTGCTATTCACCAGGGTTTAAATCCTCCTAGCTCAGAATCAGTAACTAGCCCCAAAGGAGACCCTTGGGTAGAAGTTGGATTTGGATGTTCATCTCCATTGCAGATTCAATTAGCAGCAGCAGTTTGGTAAATGCTGCCTGGTCTCGGCCTTTGTTCTGTGGTGATAAAAACAAAAACACTGCACTTCCAGAGGGAAACCTAGGGAGGCTGTGACATTCCTATTCTGCAGGTGCAGAAACAGGATTAAAGGGACTGGAGCCGGCATGGGACTGACTTCCACATACCTCAGGATTAACAAAGCCTCCCCATCTTCATGTTCTAGTCTTGTGGGAATAGGAGATTCCCTGCTTGATGCATCAGTTTTGAGCTGCCATTCCATCACCTGCAGTGATCCAATGTAGGATTAAGAAGGAATTGAGCTGAAATACAGCCAGAGGTCTCTGGGATCCCACCCCAGGGTCTCTTGTGCCTGCTGCTTGGTGTCACAGCTGCACGTGGATCCTGCAGCACCCGTGTCTTGCTGCCAGAGGAGGGCTGTGGAGGTAGGGGGCTGCAGAGGCAGCACAGGGCTCTTGCCTTGTGCTGCCTGAGCCCCCATCCTGTTTGCAGGCGGAGCACGAGCTGAGGCTCACACAGACCGAGTTCGACCGCCAGGCAGAGGTGACCCGTCTGCTGCTGGAGGGGATCAGCAGCACACACGTGAGTCCTCCTGGGCACCTGGGCCTGACAGGGACTACAGAGTCCCTGCCAACAGCATCATGGAGTCCTGCATGTGGGATAGAGGTAGAAGAGGTGGTAAATTCGGGGTACCTCAGGGGAGCAGTAGCTGCAGCAAGAGAGTTTCTGTGCCTGGCAACCAAACTCAGTCAAGCTGATGGTCCTTTTCCCTCCAGGTGAATCATCTTCGCTGTCTCCACGAGTTTGTGGAGTCTCAGACCAACTACTATGCTCAGTGCTACCGGTTCATGCTGGATCTACAGAAGCAACTGGGCAGGTAAGACAAGAGACTGCTTTTACTTCTCTGAGGGTTATTGATCTCCTTATCCCCAGCTCAGGGCTCTTTCCCCTCCCACATCATAATGTTGGGCAGAAGTTACAAAGTGCCCTCACAGCTCTGACAGGGCTTCTGAGTTTACAGAGTGGTGACCAGTCCTGGTGGTGCTGGTGCATTTGGAGCAGGCTTTGCCATTGGGTTTTTACATTCCGCTCAAAGCACGATGGCCATGGGAGTTTGAACATTCTTCCTCTAAATTAGTTAAATCACACAGGACTCAAATTCCTGTTGCCAAGCAATGAGCCTGAGCATGTTCTGCTGCAGCAGTAACAAATCTCAGGTTCCATATTCCGTGCTGCTGGTTGCACATCCCATGGGGTGGGCTGGGATGTTCTGTCTGGTGCTGTCACACCAGCACAGGCCTGACCCAGGAGGGGCTGTTGCCTCTATGTGCTCACTCACACTCCTGTTCCATTCTTTTTCCATGCCTGCAGCTCCAAAGGAGAAATGTAAGTATGATGTTGGCCAGATGAGCTCTGAAGGCTCTCCTCCCCTCAGTGACTCTGAGGTCTCTGTGTGATCACTGCCAGGGTCAGAGCTATAACCCCGCAGATAACTGAGCCTGAGCTCCATTACTACCTCTCTTTAGAGAGCCTGCAAAGCCTGGGAGCCTCCAGCTGTGGCATCCAGTTCAACAGCATCAATGCCCATCCCTTTCCAGAAGAATTAGCAGGTACAGGAAACACAGACTGTGTGAGAGCAGGGCAAGGACACAGCACAATAGACCCAGTCAAACAGAGCTGAGAGCAGCACCTGCCCAGCCCCCTCTGCAGTGCCACACGTCAGTCGGGTACCCCGCATGTTGGTGAAACAGCACTGGAGTCAGAATAGGCAGACAAGTGTCACCTGCTGCACAGTGTCAGCCCCTGAGACCTGGGAGTGGTCCCCACATGAAGGGCAGTGTGGGTATGTTACACTGGGTATGTAGGCTGCAACTCCTGAGCATCATCTCTGCAGAGCAGCTGCTGAAAGGAAGAGCTCATTGTGGTTCCTCAGGCTGGAGCCCCACTGAACTGTCGTTTTTTGTCCCGTGTAAGATTTTCAGGCACGTTCGTAGGCAACGCAGAATCCGCATCTCCTGCAGCCGCTACCTCTCCTCCCACTGTTGCTGCTGCCACGCTCCCTGCTGTGCCTACAATTCCAGTGGTGCCCACAATTGTTGGGGTGCCCAACACCGTGGCAGAGGGTGTGCTGAACCCCAGTGAAGTCAAGCCTCCTGCCAGCGGGACACGCAGGGCCAGAGTCCTCTACGACTACGAAGCAGCTGACAGCACCGAGCTGGCACTCCTTGCAGATGAGGTTGGTGGCTTTCCTGAGTTTGGAAATTTGGCTGGATTTAGCTATAACTGCCCAGCAGCCCATGGTGTGTCCAACAAGGACTTTGGTTCCTTTTCCTACCCCTAAAACCTGCTTCATGAAACTAACAGTCTTTTCCTGAATGCCAGCATTTGTGAGCTTGTGCTCACAGCCATTTACTATTTAACATGAAATAACTCCTCCTGTCAAAGCCTCAAATACAGCTGCCTTATCCAGAGCCGTGGGATAAACTGTTGGCTGGAGGCCTGCTCTAATCATGCTGAGAAAAAAAAGAAAAATCAGCAAGTTGGAAACTTTCCTGTTCTCTAGACTGAACTTCTATATTCAGAAGGGATGACATAGCAACATGTAAAAGTACCTTGAGTTACTCTGGAGAATGAAAAAGCAACAGGGACAGCACTGGGCAGTTTTCCATAGATCTTGTGTTAAAGCTGCAGATAGCTCCAGGGAAAGGGCACAGATGCCTGCTAAATGAACTTCAGGAATCACTGTTCTTTCAGTCCCCATCTGACTGAACTTCTTGGCTCTGTTTGCAGAGTAAGGTCCTGTCTCATGTGCTGTCTTCTCTCCCCAGATGATCACTGTGTACAGCCTGCCAGGCATGGATCCAGACTGGCTCATAGGGGAAAGAGGGAACCAGAAAGGGAAAGTTCCTGTCACTTACTTGGAACTGTTAAGTTAAAGGAAGAAGAATGTATAAGCAGAATGCACCCCTCATCTGGCACTTCTAATGCGGATTTCCTCATCTGAGACCATTGCTCTCTTCAGGGTCGACACTCCATTGCTAATATGGGAATTGTGGGAAAGAAGTGGGAAAACCGTTATGGTGAGGTTTTGGGAAAGGGCTGATGGCACCCAAGACTGAATTTGTTACCTACCAGTGCAGCCTGCTTTGAGGTTAGTCCTGATGGCACCAGATTCCTTGATTACTTTTCCCCTTCCCTGCCCTAGTCTTGTTCCTCGCAGTGGCTTTCCTGGGGCGAGTGAGCTGTGTCACTCAGCAGCTGCTCACCAGTTACACTTCCCTCCTGTCTGGTGTGGGTTAGTGCCTCTCTGTCTTTCCTCTCCAGCAGTAGAATTGCCCAAGTCCAACCATTGAGTATTCCAGTAGGGAAGTGTCCCACACACCCCCTCTGACATGTCCTGGCATGTAAGGCAAGGAGGCTGCAGTTAAAATTTAGGAGCCTGTTAAGCCCACCCACCCTGCTCACCCCTGGGAGACCAGCAATGCACAGCTGGCCAAGAGCCACAGTCACTGTCCTGGGGCCTGGAGGCTCCCACCCACCCCGTCCCCTGAAGTTCGAAGATTTCTTTGTGGAGACCAACCTGCTACCGTAGGGCCTAACCCCAAACTTCTGTGCAAGGGACCATGCATCTCGCTTGCATTTCCCCTGGGAAATCGCTCTTGGACTGCAAAGTTTACAAGCCTTTTTACAAGCTTTGCTCCCTGTGTTATTGTCCAAGCTTTTCTTTCAGTGTGTCTGTCCAGGCATGTTTTAGCCTGACTTTATTTCCACCCTGAATCACTGATTTAATGAATGTTTCCCCTCCCATGTCAGCAGTGAACAGACTTGGTGCATCCTAGTGCAGAAAGGGACAGTCCCACCTGCTGTGACCCCCAACAAGGAGCTGATCTGGGCCACACACACACACCATGACCCAGGCTGTTCTGGAGGGATGGGGTGCTTTAGCTCAGGTGTGTGTGTGTGCCTGCTCACTCTGGAATGAACTCTTGGAGCTCACCTAAAGGACTTCCACTCGATGTGTCACAAGTTTTCCACTCAAGCTGGATGGAAGAGAAACTCACCTGCACTAAGCTCTGTTCACACCCTTCCCCCGGGTATGTCAGAACTAACTTTGCTTGTTTATTGATCTTTTGCACTTTCCCCAAAGGTATCGTGACCATTCTAATGTAACAGGGCACTGAGCACCTGTGTTTGTGGGGCTCGGGTTTCAGCACTTATTTGCCAATAAACAAACTGCCTGACCTCCTGCCTCAGCATCCTGTGTGAGCCCAGGGCTGTCCTTGCTCCCCAGCCACAGGGCACAAGCAGGGAAACAAAGGGAGCAGCTCAGGTGAACGCAGTGCCCTCCTGCTGCCCCAGGCTTGGCAGCTGGGCTTAAAAACAAAACAAAGCTGCTCATCCTTCCTGTCCCACCTGACACTCTCAACACACTGTCAGAGCCCTGTGGTTCCTTTCCCAGCTGACATCTCAGTTGTACCACAGCTTCAGGGGCTCTGAGAAACAACAGCTCCTCCTGCACCTGAAGCAAAAATAGAGCAGAGGATGACTTCAGCTGCTGAGAGACCCAAGTGCTATTCTAGATCTTACAGACTTTTCTAGTTGTTATGGAAACTAGATCTGCTGCTAATCTAAAATCCTGAAGTCTTGTCCCTAACACCAAGCTTGGAAGGAACTCCTGGGAAAAGCAGCTGTTGAAATGCTCTGTAATGCAGCAATAGTGCTTGGCTGTTCTACTTAAAGAGAACAGGGAAATCAAATGATGATGTTGTTCTAGTTAGGTTTAAAACTGCCAGGACTACCACTCTCATAGTCCTGATCTATTAGAGGTCTACTCCTGCCTATTTCCTTTCCAGCATGTGTATTTTCCCTCAGGCCAGTGACATTTCTGCTCCTGTTATTCCTCTCCTTAGTACTTTAAAGCAGCAGCAGCTTAATGAAGCAGAGAATGGTCTCTTCCCTAAGAGCAGCCAGAAGGAATTCTCTTACTAGCAGCAGCACTGTTCCCTCTGCAGTAGGAAAAAATGCACATGGAACATCCATTGCTGCTCCTGACTCTGTACGGGAAGGTGACACTTGAGCTGCTTCTTTGCAGACGTCAGAGAAGCCTCCCTTGGCCAGATCCCCTCTCTGCCTGAGGACAGGGACAGATATGACTCAGGAAATGCTGCTGGAGCTCTAAAACACACGTAACCAACAGCACCCACTGCTTTTGCTGTCTGGCACCAAGGGCTCCTGCCAAGCACCACCAACTCACTCTGGTGCTTGAATAAACATCTGGAAGAATCCATTCTTGTTGAACACCAATACAGTCATGAGCACACTGCACTTCCAAAGCTGTAACAAAAAGGAAAGATCCTGACCAGAGCTGTCAAGTAACAGCCTCTGCTGCAAATGAACTTGCTTAGATGGGCCAGATTCCAGCTTTGCTTCCCCTCCGCTTGTCAGCCCTCCATCCATTTACTGTCTCTGCACAGCTGGTCACCTTCAGCTCTCTGTGGGCACACCCAGTTCCCCATGGCACAAGCTGTTTCTGGTTACAGGCTCCCCCATGGAAACACCATTGGGTTTTGGACTGTCACACCACCTCACAAGCCCCTTTCCCTTCTACTTTAAGACTTTACTCCAGCCAGTTCAAACCTCTCCAAAGCCCTCAAGGCACATGACACTAGATCAAACAAATGTGCCAGGATATTGCCAGCACTTAAGCTCACAAGGTAAAAAAGCCCAAATAACCTCAAAGCAAGATAATCTCATTTTCTAGCTCTAGTCTCTTAAAACCATTGAAATTAAAAAGGTTCTGGCCGGTAAAGCAATCAAGTGTCTATTTAGGAAATAACTGGTAGGTCAATAGCTCACAGCTACACTGAAATTTGATTTCTTACCTTAGATAAGTCTGTCTAGATTTCAGGCTGTATTTTAAGCAATAATCACTGCCTTTCTCTTACTGTCCTTCCTACACACTAAGCCTCAGAACCTTAGAGTCTGTTGATCTAGAGCTACACCACATGATGCACCTTCACTGCAGACAGTGATTCCTGTGCAGGGCCCTCACCACTACGTGCAGGGGAATCTTCCCTGAGGAGTGTTTTATAGTGCTGCTTGTTTCAAACCTCCTACGAGTTCCCCAACAGGAGAGTAAGAGAAAGGGAGTGGGTGTGGGGAACCCAGGGATTCAGCCTTTAATTACAGTCATTTCAGTCTCTGAATTGTCACTCAGAAGTCACAGCATTAGCTGGGATTTCAGCTCAGCAGAACTACCACCCAGACACTGCAGAACTGGTCCTGCTGTGTCCAACACAAACCCATCAACACAACTGCTGTCTATAAAGGTTTTAATATCAGTATAAATAGGGCACAGTTACAAAAAACTGCAAGACTGGAGCAATGGAATTTTGACATAAAAACCTTAAGTGAGGCCTTGCTCTTCAGAAACACACACAACACACAGACTGCAGGGCGAAGGGAAGGCGTGAGCACACATACATCATCGTGCCTTGAACCATTCAGTACAAAAATAGCAGTAGAAAGATGGTCTCTGAATTGCTGGCTGATCCCTTGGGTGTGCCTTAGCTGGACTCCACACGGGAGACGCAGATTGCACTTTGTGTTAGGAGCAGAGTTAATGCCCAGCAGAGAGCATCTCCTCTCCCCATCCAGCCACAGCTTCCCCAGCTGAGCTACAAGCTATAAAAATAAAGGTTTTGACTGTTTAGTGCTTGTAGCCAGCCGAGCAGACTGTGCACGTGGGCTGGTCAATGGAGAGCCAGCCGGGCTCTCCTTACATTCACTCTGCTCCTGGGTGGCAAGAGTTCCATGGGATCTCGCTCTCAGGTGACACCACTGCCCACACCTGGCCTCCCTCCCTTCCCAGTCCTCCTTACAGCTCTGCCAAAGGTGATGCCTTCTGTGGTGGACGTGAATCGTTCCGCTGCAAGTCCTGACAAGGGAGGCAGGGCCAGGACAGGATCTATCTCTGCACGTGCCGGACAAAGGCCTGCACGAGCTGAAACAAGGGCTCCTGCCCCTCTGGACCCAGCTTGGAGGCTGACTTTCCTTGGGGAGAGGGAAGGACCCCGCTGGCAGGTGAAGAGGGACCACCCCGGCGGAAGTAACGGGACAGGCTGGAGAGCAGCGTACTCTGAAATTAAGAGTGTGTAACGAGTCAGCCTGGTTCCACCACGAGCTCTCCCTCCCCCAGCCGCGTGCTGTGGCACAGGAACGTGCCAGTACGAGCAGCCCAAGGCTGTTCAGCCATGCTGGGAAATGGGCAGCCACAGACAAAACACAGTGAACAGTGGGAGGACAGCAGGAGGTGCTCACCAGCTCTGAGCTGAGCTCCTGCTTCATCCGCTGCTTGTCCCGGGGGTGCACAGCCGGGTCCCGCAGGTACCGAACAGCCTGGGAGATGAGCAGGTAGAAACAGTTTTCCATTGTAAACATGAGCAGAGACCTGTGCAAAGAAACACAAATCAGCAGGAGCCAAAAAGGTCAGCACACTCTGGTTTCCAGGTCAAATAGTTATTGGGAGACTTAATGCACAAGGGATGTACAAAGATACACAAATGTCTCTAAACTTCAGTTCTGAGGAGATCTGAGGAGCTGCGACTGCTGCTTGGCTGTAACTACATCAGGTAACTAGAAACTTACTTGAGGGTTTTGGTTCCCTCTTGCATATTCAGCCCTGCAGCTTGAGGGAAAGGTTCTTTCTTCTTATCCATCTTCAAGGGAAAAAAAGACAGGTGTTAGAGACAGGAGATAGGAAAGAACTGCTCATACTCTTCAGAGTATCAGTTGAATGAGCACTGTGGGATCACTGCTGTGCTCCTAGACACAGACATGGCCAGTACCTCTCCCAGCATGTTCAGGGCCACGTTGACTGTGGCAAGCAGGGTCCCAAAGGAAGGTGCAACGTCCGAATCAAAGGCTGGTGTGGTGAAGCTCAGGACAAAGAGCACGTTGTACTCAGCAAGGTCCAGCGACTGTGAAGGAACAGAAAGCAAAGTGAGACCCTGGAGGCCACGAGTATGGTGTTGCCATAGGAACAGGAATACCCAGTCCCTTATCATGCTTTTTATATGGAGAAACAGAAGCACTGTGATGATAATTTTCCAAGTCTCAGGTGTACAGCTGGGGCAGTCAAGTGTCCTCTACAACACTGCACAATCAGACTGCATTGCTCTCCTCACACAGCTGCCATCACTGGCACACCAAGGTACTGGCGGCTCCCAGAGGCACAGAAGGACATTCCCTACCCAACAGCTGGCAGCAGGACACTGCCAGAATCAAGGATTAAACCTTCCTTTTCTGAACCTGGAGACCAGGCATTGGGTCACACCACTATGGGAAGATGACAAAAAGATTTTTCCTGAAGAATGGTATACTGAAGATAAAAACCAACTGCGTTGTCTGCTCCAGTAAGGTCACACATACACAGCCTTGTGTAGATCACACAAAAGCTCAGCCAAGTCTTCCCTTCACACTGTGCAGTGCCTGATTCCCAAGGCAAATTCCTCATCTCCTGCCTTCCTGCTCTGTGCAGAGGAGCAGACAGTGGGGTCATTGTATCAGGCAGGACACACAGACCCAGAATATCCCTGAAAATGCTGGAAACTCCCCTTTGGAGAGCCCACCTGGTCAAGGAGGATCTGGCAGACATCAGGGGTGAAGTGGCGCAGGGCAGCAAGAGACTTGCTGAGGATTTTGAGGAGGCTGTACTGCACTGTGAGCAGGGCCTTCTGCTCTGCTGCCTCCGACTCGGGGCTGGGGTGTTTGGAGGAGGCCTGAGGATTGCGCTGCACTCGGGGAGTCACGCTGGACGGAAGGGAGTCGCCGTTTTTTGTCTGTAGAGAAAGCAAAGAGAAAGTCTTAAAGGCAAGTATGATTATTTTGCACTACGACAAATGTTTTGAGAAAAAAAAAATGCTGTGAACAAAGAGAATGAGGAAATAAGGCACCCAAAGTCTGTCACTCGCTGAGAATGTACAGTTGGTGTGGGCTGGGGAGACACTGCATTGCAGGGAGGCAGCTGCAGAGGCTGTTTAGATTCCACACTCAGGGAAAAAGAATGATCAACACACCAAGCCTGAGGCATGCTGGAGGAACACTGCAGCAGCAATGCATCATCTCCACCTTGTGCATCTAAAGATGTCCCGAGAACACAAACCATCTCCCTTTAACAAATCAAATCAAATCAAGGACACCAGATCAACAGTGGCTTAATTAATGGCACTCCAGAGTCCTACAGCAATGCAGCCTCCTTATGACAATAGACCATTCAGCACAGGCTGCTGGTTTTCTAGGACTGGCTTTACACAGTCCAAAGGCTTTCAGAATCCAGACTATGCTCTGGACATTTATTTTTTTGCTGTGAAGAAATGCAAATCCTAACTGTTGATGGGTATCAATAATCACCACGAGGATTATCACCAATCCATTCAATATCCAAGACCCTTGATAATGAATAATGCTCCCTTTCTAACAGAACTTTAAAAAGTTTGGTGTAAGATCCTCACCTGCAGGTAGTGCTGGAGCATTTTACGGCTGTGCAGAAGGGAGGTACAGGCCTGGCACAGGTAACACAGATTCACCTGAAGGAAATAAAGTCAGAGAGAAATCTCATAAAAGCTCAAACCCTGTCTATTCACTGCCACTGCTGGAGGCTAGCAAATCCAAACACAGCACTGTGATCATAAAGGATCCATGCAGTCTCTTAATTTCCCAGTATTTTATTGAAATCACCTGGTATTAAGAACTGAAAGCAAGCCACTGAATTCCCCAATTTACTTTTCCAAGCTATCACCTCTCTCTCTCCCAATAGTTGTATTTCCTCACTGGAGACAAGGTACTGACAGAATGGGCAGTTAAATAACCTCAGCTGTAATTCCCATTAAAGGAGTGGTAATAAAAAAGTGATATAGTGTCACTTTCTCTTAACACAACCAAATCCCTGCACTCCAAGGCAATGTATTATCCACAGCAATCTCCTGATTCCTACCTGCATGTCCCTCATAAGCTGTGGCAGGTGGAAATGCCACTCCTTTGTGAAATTTGAGAGCTGAAGAATGAAGCCAACAGTGTGATCAGCCTCTTCCAGACAGGCCAAGCTCTGCACGGTCCGTACTGCATTCAGGCACTGGGAAGGAGAGAGAAGTTAATCAGGGCCATGACACATACGGGACAGATGGGACAACATCCCATTCTCCTCTCACAGTTATTTCCACTGCAACCCTCCCCAGGCAGGAGTGACTTTTCAATGCTTCTGCCCTTCTGACTCATTTCCACCGTTCCACTGGAACAGAGGAGCCAAGGGAAGCACAGGGGCAGTTCGTGGCACACCTGAAGGATCCTCTCTTGATGGACACCCACGAAGTCCAGCGCTTCTGTCAGGAAGTTGTATCTCAGAGTTTTGAGAAGGCGCTCCATCAGGGACATAGAGAGGCGATAGACCCCGGGCCACGAGGGGGCATCCAGGGACTTCCGGGATGAAGCAGATGTCTGAACAAATCACATACAAAAATAAGCAACTTTTCGCCCTCCACACCATTCTGGCAGTCTCCATCCACAGCCTGTGAGGCCATGAGAAGCCCTCCAGGTGCATTCCCAAGTGGAATGAAGGAAGCAGCACTCACCTGAATGGCTCCGTTTGTGCTGAGCTGGTACACACTCAGGAGGGGCAGGCAGACACTCTGGGTGACACCAGCTCCAGCCATTGCTGCTGCTCCCTGCAAGAACAGACTGCTGTTGGAATCTGTGCCTCTGCTCTCTGAGACTGAAGAGACTTGTGTTGCAGTAGATATTTCTGTCCTTTGCACTGTCACCACCCTTTTACAGAACTTTCATCTACACACACCTCTTCTGTTGTTAAAAGTTCAACACCAAGAAAAGCAAAATCAAACCTGTAACTGTACTCAGAGTTCTATTCATCACCTGCTTTGGTACGTACATAATCTTTGCAAAGGGCTTTGGAACGACCTCATTTTCACCTAAAGCCCCACTCAAGTTAAATTTATAATAGATAAACATGACTTTATTAAAACTAATGAAGAAGCAAGTTCCAACACTCAATACTGGTTTAACAAGAGGGTATTTGCATTTCAGAATCCATTCAGTGAAAGTGTCAGCTGTAAATGACAGGTCTGCCAGGCTGGCTCAGCTTTTCCCACACATCCCACTGTGGAGAACAAGGCACACTAAGCAGGTGTACATACAGGACTTGCTGCCTGCCAGCCTCCAAAAATACCCCTTTATCTACAGCTCATCATTCAGCTGCATCACAGACAGGATAATGAGATAAAAAATGAGACAGGCTGTTCTTATTCAAAGTGCACAGCTATGTGCTCTCACTTCTCTGCATCTCTTACCTGCTGAGTCCTTGCTAATGTCAGCAGCAAATGTAATGAGGCCTCTGTGAAGTGAAGGTTTTGTTTAACTCTCAGGCTGATCTCCAGTGCGGCAAAGATGGTAGGAAGCACAGGGACTTTCCTAGTAATCTGCAGCCAGTAGTCTCCATCTTCATCCACTTCACAGAGCTCCTTAGCCAGGTGCAGACCCAGAACACACACCTGCAGTGACAAGGAAAGGTAAGTAGGTATGGGGCTGTACCAAGAAAAAACGAAAAAGCATTTACTAACACAACCTAAAATTCAATCATTCTCAGAATCACAAATGAAGGTTCCTGGTATCCCTCACATTATACTCTGCACACCTCTTGGCTGTATTAGCACTCACGACAATGTTTTTTCAGACACATCTGAAGAAGAGGCAGCAACAGCCAACTTCCCAGACTGATGTGAGCCAAGAAAAGATCCAAGTAATTCTGAAACAGAAACTGCTAAAACTTCCTTTGAAGGCAGCAGGCTACAAGGAAAAGTGGTTCCAAGCATCATGAAACTTTTGTCTAGAGAAGAGACAAGACTGCAGAGCAGATGAGCTCTTTACCCCATCTCGCTGGTCCTTGTGCTTCACTCGAGAGGCATCATCAGTCTCCATACTGTCCTTGTCATCTGCAGCATCTCCCAAGGTCAGGCTGTGCCGAGTCTGGTCCAAAAGTGCAATGACCTCATCCTGCAGAGTCTCACACACACTCAGCACCAGCTGGGGGTACTGGGGGATGTCATTCACTGTGACACACACAACAGACACCAGTTAACACACAGTCCTTGTACTCAGCTGTCCAGTTTAACTGGTAACATCACTGAGCCACATTTCTTGGAGTTAGCATTTATTCTGTTCTCATTTCAAAACCTACAAAACAATGTGAGGAGCTGTGACTAAGTTACATGTTTACGTCTAGGAGGATATATTAAGGGATTGTATTCACCTCAATAACAAAAACATGCAGGTTTTGTCATACAAAGTCATATAAGCTCATGACATGTCAAAACACAAATCAAGCACTACTATGGACAGATTATTCCACCACAGCAATTCCCACCCACTGCTCCAGACTGCTGGTATCAGCCTGTGCAGACTGGGTGCAGTCTGTGGTCTGTGAGTCCATATAAATACTACATTCTTATCAAAAACATTATAGTAAATTGCCTCACCTTTTACCAGCATGACTAGAAACTCAAATTCAACAACAAAGAAATCAATTAAAATTAAACCAACCCTCCACTTTCTACTTATTTTTCAAAACGTACAGGTTTGCAGGGCCAAAGCAGTGGGACAAGGAACACAGACAAGTGACCCGACACACTTTTAATCACCGTTGCCTTTGTATGTGTTGCACAGAGAAATACTGCCCAGATTCTACTGAGGGTCTTCAAGTGCTACTGCAATGCCAGATGCCCACCAGGGGACAGGAGCAGTGACCTGTGGTTTCTGTGGTTTGTAGCAAAATGTACCCTTTCTTGTGTTTGGGTCCTTTGTTATCTCTAACTAGAAATCCATGTCAGAATCTAAGCTCTACAGTCACTCTGGGAGAGCCTGACTTACACACCCACTGAGCCGTTTCCAAAAACACACAGGAACCAAACTGATCAAACACAGGTTATTGTCAGGGAAAGACAACAGAAGGGAAGACATGGACATAGAGTGAATGAATGATAAACCTCACCTCTTTCCAAAACTAGCTAAAGAAAGGAAGAAAAAAGGAGAGAAGTCCCTCAGGCTGGTGACTACATTCAGCACCCTGCACTACTACCAGCACCATGTGTTTATCTTGCACATGCTGGGTGTAAGGGGTGTTCAGCCCTGGCACCTCGACACCTGCACATGCACCACCTCACCTTTCATCTCCTTCATTTGCAGAACAGTGATAAGAGCTGAGAACACTTTGGCTTTGGTTTTCTCCATCATCTGCTGATCTGCCTGTAGTACTCCCTCCAGAATCTGCGTCAAGGAGTTTATGATTTTATCCACAGAACTCAACTCGCTGACAACAAAAAGGGAGAGCTCTTCAGATTAGACAAGATCCCTCAGTAAATATATTGGCTTGAATGAGCTGTGTGGATCATAAGTTATATGACCCCCAAAAATAAAAGCAGTTCTTCAAAGTACACCTGGATCTCACTAAATACATTCCACCGAATGAGAGAATGCATTTTCCCTTCATTGTGAGAATCAGAGCGAGAAAGCAGGACTATCACAAAAGCTCTTTTGCTACCTTTCACCAGCAAGCAGGAAACCAAATAAACTGTATTGCTACCAGAGATTTCTCACAATTTCAGCAACAACCAAGAGACATTTGACATGCCAAAAGAGAATTCAATGATAAGGCTTCTGTTTTCTCCCCAGATCACTAGAGGATTCTCATTAGAGCAAAACAGTTCAACATAATCTCCCCAATTTTTATTTAAATGTGATCTTCCAAGCTTTTCTTTCTAGCAGTGACTAATAATTATCCAAACAAAATACCTACTTTTTCCACTGCTTGAGCAGGATCAGAAGAAGGGTACACAGCATAGACCCCAGCTGCAGACAGGGCACTGACATGGGAACTTGGATCTAAGGAGAAACACAGTAAGAATTACAGCTGGAACAGTCACATGTAGAAACACTTCAGAAATGCTGAGCCCAAGCACCACCACCAAACGACCAGGTTTGTTCTTCAGCAGAACTGAGGGGACCACAGCCAGGACCCTTGAAGGGTCATTTAGTGATGACAAGAATGACACATACAAAATAAAGATGTAAGCAGCTCATCAGTTCTTGGAGAGAGACTCTGTTTCAGCCCATTTTTGCAGGATCTAAAAAACCCTATGACTGCAAGCTTCTGCAGAAACAGTGCAAAGAAGATAAGCAATTAGGAAATGAAAGAACTGATAGGAAGCAACACCTACCAAAGCCTTGGTGCCATTCAGCACATCCAGAAACAACTGCTGACGAACTGCAGAATCAGTCAGATGCATGATATCAGCCTAAACAAAGATAAAGATCAATCAGCACAACAAGAGGTGCATCTTCTAAGCAGCCTAAAATCAGTTTACTGTTTTGTTATTTTAAGAATCCATCAATATTATAGCTGCTGAGTTTTACAGAAATCACTTTAGTCCTACATTACCACTGACAAGAAGCTGGCAATGACTAATTGCTTAATGGTGCATCCTTGCCTCCCTTGACAAAGGAAAAGCTTGTCAGGATTACAGAATTACTTAGAAACCCTCTAAAAATTATTTGCTATCTCCCTTCTCTGCTGAGAGGACAATATGCTCGTTTTGATCAAACAGCAAAACATCACCCACTCTAACCTCTTGCACAATGCTCAAGCCAACCTGTACTGTGTTCACACACACAACAAAAGGGAAAGAAAAAAACAGTGAATTCTGTTTAGCCAGCCTGAGGAAGCTGTTGACATTGTATTATCCAAAATGTTTATTTCAGACTCTCAGCAAGACGAGAGGCAGCCCTTACATGGCTTGTGGAGATGATGAGCAGCATTCTCCAGGCTGAGATGAGCATCTGATACTCGGTGATGGAGGCACAGCTGGTGCCCTCGGTCTCTGCCACATGCTGTCCCAGGGACTTCACATACTCTGACCAGTAGGCAAAGCGCTTTTTGGTGGAGAAGTTCTTCAGTGTGTCTTTCAGGGACTGATCCAGAGAGCCCCTGACCAAATCAAGAGGAGAAGTTATCTTCATTTACTCTTGGGTCAGAAAATATACTTCTTCCGAGGTTCAGGGAGGAAAGCCAAGGACACAGCTTGCAAGTGAAGGTTATTCCACATATTTGACCTGTGCAGGGAATCCCACTTTTTGCATCAAATATGAAGGAAAAACATGATCCCTGAAGAAAATCTATATTTTTTTTTAATAGAGATTTTAGTTAATCCTGACTTTTTAACGTATGAAACAGCTGTCACTTTCAGGAAAACAAATCAAGTGGGAGAAAACTACTAAATGTGATTCAATCACCACAGGTTTACTTGGTTTAGTTGACAATTAGTTTTAATAAATACTGTATATTCTTATTTCAGGATACAAGGAAAATACTGATACACTCTCATCTAAGGGTTGCAGAAGAACTGTAATATTTTTCTGCAATTAGTGAGTGCAAGAATTTCAAATGAATGCCTGTAATGTGCTCATGAATCACTCCTGGATTTTCACAGGATTACGTGTGCTTTGCACATCAAAGCCTATATGGTGTATCAAGAGTTAACACACACAGTTTAAATAACTAAAAAGTACAGTGATGAAGGAGAGACTACCGAAGACTCACTTGACAACATAGTAGATCTCCAAGCAGATGATTTTCATTATTAAGGCACAGGTATCCAAGACACTGAGCTATGAAGACAAAAAAAAAACCCAAGCAACCAAAAAAAAATCAAAATCTGAGCTCTACAGAGTATGTGAAATTCTGATTTATCCCTACCCATCCACTTGGGATGGCTGATACTCCAGCTCTGCAGGAAACTAATTGCTCCCACAATAGCAATACTTATGTCATTTTGACCACAGACTGGTGACAATAAGGACAGAACACTGTGCCCAGAGTTCAAATTCTTGAGTGAGAGCACGTGGCTTTCAGAATGAAGAGAAAAACTTGCACAGAAAGGAAGAACAAGAACCTAATCAATTCCTCCATGATACCAGTCAGCCTGAGCCCACAATACGGATACATTTCAGACAGCCCACCTTCTACAGTGAGTGTTACCACAGCTGCCACACAGCCGTTTTTGTTTCATATGTGAATAAATAGCAGAGAATTTTAAAAGACAGTTCATGGCTGCCCAGTCTCTGAAAAACCAGACAGCATACACTACATCTCCTGCCTGAGTTTAACACAGCTCCATTTAGGAAGCTGCAACCAGAGGGAACAGCCACACACATCACTTAGAAACCTCTTCTGAGAAGTACATAAATCCCTTCATTT
The DNA here is from genome assembly GCA_013397315.1 of Donacobius atricapilla. Classification (NCBI taxonomy): domain Eukaryota; kingdom Metazoa; phylum Chordata; class Aves; order Passeriformes; family Mimidae; genus Donacobius; species Donacobius atricapilla. The sequence continues at coordinate 438,914 of WBMY01008180.1, read as the reverse complement.
TGTTTGGATATAACTCACCTCTGATGATTCGGAAGGTGGAGGAAGGGTCCCAAAGAGGGGATTAGTTAAATTTTCCCAAAACTTTGGTCTAAAAGACATAAACAGAAGTATTATCAGTTATCTCCCTCATGCCATGTGCCTAGCAGCATTTTGAGTGTTCCAAACTCTGTAGAAAATATGCTTTGGCAAATACAGGTTTATTTACAGCTTCACATAAAAGAAACAGAAATATATTTGCTTCTGACACACTGGGGCTTCTCATCTTCCACACTCAATGCCCACACACTGCCTACCCCCACCGAACACTAAGATGCAAACGTCCCTGAAAAGTCTGATAAACAACAGAAAGGAGAAAAGGAAGGAGAAGGCCTTGTGGAGGAATACCAACTCACTTTGTCCTCAGCACGAGCATGGCGCTGTCGCGGCGGTCCTGCCACAGCGCGTGCAGGAAGGCGATGGCGGCGCGGTGCAGCAGGGGAGGGCACCAGTACCTCTCCTGCTGTTTGGAGTCAATCAGCTCTAACACCACTTGGAGGCAACTCCACTCCCCCAAGCTGAATTCCTGAAGCAAAAGGAGACAAGAGGTTACAAGTGGTTATAATGCTGGAGAGCTATGCTGTCCATTGTACCCAAAGCTTTAGCTTTCTCACTGCCAGAGTGTCATGAACGAGTGTTTTAAGGTCACTTAAAGAACAGCACACGGAGTGAAGAGAGAAGGTCACAGGCACCCTTGGTCTTAGCAGATGTTCTGTTCAGTGTCTGCCTTGAAATGCTGGGGAAAGTTTCTCTTTGGTTGCAAGGAAAAGTGAAACTGGGATAGCACCACATTCCATTAAATACAAGCACAACCCGCATTTATCTTTACATTAAGCACATCAGGTTACTGGTAAGAACTATCAGACCTTAGCATCCAGTGCCATAATATGGAAAAAAAAAGCCAGTGAGTGTCACAGTAGGACACAAAATAGATTGACTCCATAGAGTTGTCAGAAGAGAAAGAAGGCTTTCTTTACAATTCCAACAGTTTCTTTTATAACATGCTGTGTAAAAAGGTCTATTATTGGTCCATGGGACTGACACTTCTGTCCATTGGTTAAGTCATAGGAAACAACACCCGGGGACTGCTGTTACGGGAAAGGGAACACTGTTTACTGAACCTGTTTTGAGAAACGGAGAGAGATGTTTTGAAAGAGAAACTGTTGACAGCTTTCCCTTGGGAAAGGAGCTAGCAACAGTTAGCAAGCTAAAATTCTCAGGCTCAGAAATATCGAGCCCACACAGTGAGTCCTCAGGCAAGTTATCTGCTATTGTACCTTTGACCCATCACTGCCATCCTTCACTTCCAAGTTCAGGAACAGCTCAATGAGCCCAGGTTGTGTCTCCACTGCAACAGTGAGGAACTCCAGGATCATGACCTTGATGCGCATGTCCTCGATCCGGCTCTGCAGGTGGGTGAGGAAGGCGTCGCGGATGGCAGCAGCGTCACTGCCCAGGCAGGCGTACACGGACATGGGAGCAACCTGCCCACGGGAACAAACATCAGAGGGAAAAATAAATGTGCTGCAGAGAATTAATGCTTAATTCTGCCAGAAAGGTGATTGTATTGAAACTCGGAAACATTTAATATTGAATCTATGGACCTATCTATGTAAGTTGTCATTAAGCAGGAAGAAACGTGGCAAGGGATCCAAATTTTCCTCTTGAGCAATTCTACTCTATCCTCACCTATTTCTCAAAGGTTTCTCAAAAGAAATAGAAAAGATAAACAAAAAACCAATTTTGGAATTACATTTCTGGAAATAAATAAGCCCATATCTGGATTTATATGATTTAAGAAAGCTACAAATATTCAGATGTTTAGCAGAAAAAAAGTGTAAAAGGCTTCCTAAGTCTCAAGTCTGCTTTTACTAAGTCTAGAAGTCTAAAGGTTGAAAGGCCCCAATAAAAACTCAAATAGGATACTCTTCTCAGTAAGGCAGTAAAATTCCAGGTAGGAAGGTCTAGGAAATGTATTTAAGAGTGTGACTTAAGAAAGTTGCTCCAAAATTGGGAAGAGAACAACTGAAGGTGCAAACACTGCAAAAAAAACCCACTCATGGGATGCCTCTCAGCGAGTGCTGAGTGACTTCTGAAACAGCAGAAGATCACATAACAAAAACTAAAGAATCCTTTAGATGATTTTTCATGTGCCCTAACCTACAGCTGTCAGTCCACCCTGCTTCCACTGAGATGCACTAAGCTCCCTGATACAAAAAAGCCTGAGGAAATTATTTGAAAAAAATTCAGTGCTGGAGTCAGTCACAAGGGGAGAAGCAAAGGAGCACTGGTGTGTGTCTTATCTTACTGTAGCCAGTCGTTTGAGCAGCTGGATGGCCAGGCGTGGAAGTGCAGGGTCATGCTTGTGGTAGATGTATTTGGCCAAGACAGCAATAAGGTTGTTTCCATGAGCACCTGGAGAGAACACAAATAAAACCTAAGAGAAGAAACAACACGATGTAACTATTTACCAAATAACGATTTCCACAGCAGAAGATGAGAACAAAGTCGGTCTCCCAAAAGAACTTGATATGAGCCCAGCCAGAGGCATTAACAGCAGCTGACTTAGTATATTCTGTAATTATATTAATCTCATTACAAAGCAGCAAACGATAAGCCATGTTTGATTAACCCTTTCAAAGCTGTCCCAGAGGGGAAGAACGCCTTAGGGGAGGGAGAAGAGGCCCTCTCCCATCAGTAGTAACCAGTTTTTGTAACCTGGAAACCTTAACTAGTGTTTGTGATGAGACACCCAGTGCCATGTGCAGATGACCCAGAAGCACAGCCCCCAGGGAGCAGTACCCACCATGCTGAGTGAGTGCCTGCTCCAGGGGAGACACCACGCTGGCCGGGGGCTTCAGCCGGATGACGTTGTTGGTAACGGAGAACGCCAGCTTAACAGTCTGGATCAGCAGCTGCCCTTGGCCTTGGGACTCATCACTGTTTCCAGACAGAAACCAAAGTAAGGAACTGTGCTCACAACCAACATTTATAATTAGCACAGCATTCAAAGAGGAAACTCCATCAGAGTTACAAGGTATTTTCACTTAGAGCCAGCACAAAGAAGCTGCCCAAACAGCCACAGGCCACTCACCTGCTGGACTGGGAGGCCATGACCATGTCAATGGTGTCCACCCCAATTCCCATGATGTTGATGACAGCTTGCCCTGCCTCCGTGTTGGCCAGGCTGAAGATGCACAAGGACTGCAGGCTGGGGGCGCTGCTGTGACACAAACACAGGACAGTGTCACCAGCAGCACTTGTGGCATTTTGCCACATTGCACTTGGAAAACTACCACAAAGTAAACTCATTTCCACACCCCCACTGACCCTTCCTTTACTCTGCCTTCTACTTTCTACTTCTACTCTGCCTTCTAGTCTACCAGAGTATACCAAATAGCAAAGTGGATGGCATTCTGTCCCAGGAAATCTATTTACTCTTTTCTTTTTTTTTTTTTTTACCAGGAGTTCCAGAAACCGATGTGATTTTCTCTGTCCCTAATCTTCTGTTACCCTTCCTGTACTCAGTAATGCAGCAAAGAGCTGAAACCAGCACTATACAGCGATGCCAGTTCCCTCCTAGTCGTTTGAATTCAAAAACAAAATGACAGTGATTCCTGCACTGTAAACCAGGCTGCTGCAGGTGTGAGACCTCTCACCTGTCTTACCTGCTGCGAGGATCCATTTCAGGGCATAAGTTCAGTATAGCATGGATCAGCTGCAGAATTAGGCACCCTAAAACAGAAATGAAATGGACTACTCAGGTTTTGAAAACTTTTCCCTCATTCCTAGTATTTTCCAACAAGTCACAGCATCTAACAATATCAGGAGATGTACAGTGCAAATCCCAAATGGCTGCTAGAAAAAAGAAGGCAGGTGATCCTTTTATTCCCTTCTCCTCCAACTCCCCCCCCTTTTCACATCCTTACCAATTTTCTCTCTCACTCCATGAGAGTTGTATCTCCATTTGTGGTAATTTGGTAACATTTCCTTCAGAACAAACACGATGCAGGGCACCAGGCCTTGGCTCTGGGTGCTACCAAGTTGTCCCTAGGAGAAACAAAAATGTTATTTAACCAGGAGGGGGACAAGAAAACTTTTGGAGGAAGATTTGCCTTACTGTTTTTGAAGTGTGAGAAAACCATGGAACATGGGGACATAGATTTACAAGCAATTTCTAGTCTTTTGTAGTCATTTGGGATGAGTCAAAATGGGTTTTTTTTGTAAGAATCAGCACAAACAGAAGGGAGAGTCAAGCCAAGAGTACTGAGAGAACCCTGCTGCACAGAGGCTGATCTCAGACATTGCTGAGCTCACTTTCACTCCTCAATCCTAGCAGCTCAGAGCTGGTGTCACATCAGAGCACTCCAGAAGCACTCACCCGGACAAGAGTTGTTACGAGGTTCAGGAAGGAGATGGTAACACTGTACTCGCCTTGGGGCTGCTCCATGCTCATCAATAGGTTTCCATAGCCCCCAGCACTCATTCCCTCTGCACTGTGGAATGAGCCAGAGAGTTCATCACATGGATAGCAGGACTCTGACATAAGTGAGGGATGTCAGGCGCAGAAATTACACACTGGCAAAAAGTTCTTATTGCATGTTATGAAGGGGTTAGGTTAAAAACAATGGGGTGGGGAATATGAATACCTAATCATGTGATTCATACTGGACAGTGGATTGGCAACAAATGGCAAGAACCCTGTGTGGTGAAGGTCAGTCCAAACCTGCAAGAGAAGAGGCACAGATACTCCTTCTCATTTACATATAAATGTACTAGTTCTCACCAGCAGGTCCTCTCCTCACCTTGGCCGGCATCCGAGCAGCCAGGACTGTCAAGCAATTGACACAAGAAGCAATAACATCCACAGGGGGAGAAATTACAGTTGTTAGCCTACAAAAGAGAAACAGCATGTATGAAAAAAAGCACTGCCACCTGTGGTCTACTCTGGTTTTTTAATCAAAAAGGTTCTTTCCCTCTCACTGAAGTATACATATATAAAATTTAAGCAGACAAATACAGGCACCAGAGTCTGCACTTTCAGTCTAGACTTGCCACCTCCCCCTCACACCTGAGTCAGATCAATTTACCGCCAGAGCAAGGCTGGCAAGACAGCAGGTTGTCACAGCAAACAATAATTACACAGCTGAACATCAATTCCCAGGCAGTTAACTCTGGGAGGAGTTGTTAAATACAACTGTTTTAAAACCTATGAGTTACTGCTCTAATGCTATGTTTTATCCCCCTTTTATGCAAATATAGTTACTAACCAAAACTGTCTTTAAAGGAATAAAATTGCACACCTTTCAGGAAAGAAGTAGACAAGAGGCCATTCTGCTGCATCTAAACATTAACCTATGTGTAACCAGAACAGTTTTGAGAACTGAACACCAGTCTTGGGAAGTTCAAGCGCTGACACACATCTTGTAAAGCTCCTGGCAAACTAAGTAATCAGCTGTCCTTCCAGGTCACTCTGTCTGCTTAGGTACCTCTGCTGTCAGTGACTCACCTCTGCAGGAGCATGTAGATTCGTGATGTGATTGGCAGCAGACAATCTGCTATTGATACATCAGTGCTGATGACTTTATGAACCAGATCAATTATGGGCTTGACCCTCTGGCAATGCTGAATCACATCTGGGTAAAGGAAACCAAGCATTAGAATGTAAAATTGTACTTTAGCAGTAATCAAGCCCAGAACAATGCACATTTACCTTACCACATAACTATATGATTCAAAACCATCCATCTCCTGTATCAAAAAACAGTTGTCTATCTCAACTTTTCCCTCATCTAAAATGTATCTCATTTCACTACATGCTCTTGGCCTTGTCCAGTGAATTTTACAGAACAATAATAATACTTATCATCAGGTTTCTGAAACGGTATTCCATGCTCTTCCAAACGTACTCAGAGCTGTTCAGTCCTACTACTAACTTTAAATTGACACCAATTAATAATTATTTATTCTCTTTTACACTCCCAGCCTGTCTCACCTGCTGTGGACACAACATGGAGCAGCATCTCAATCTCACAGGTGAACAGAGTCCAACTGCTGTAGGAATACTCCCACCGTACCAAATAAGCCCGATCATCCAGCATCACTTGGCCCACTGTTCCCTGAGGTATCCGTAGATTTGTTTGACCTAGTCCTGAAGATTGAAGAAGCAGGTGAAACAAAGGCACAAACGAGTTAGAAGTTTACCCATGAGTTAGAAGCCAGGTAAAGAAAGAGCTAAATTCCCCCAAGTGTTTCACTAAGAGAAGGTGAAGTGCTGTTGCCTTACCAAGGGGATAGAGGAGCTTTGGAGCCTGTCTCCGCCACAGTGTGCCGTCCTCGTGGGAGAGCACATCTGGAGGTTTGTGCTTGTACAGCTCAATATAGAAGGACATTTTATCCAGGAAACTGTATACCTGCATCAGAGAGAGCTTCAACAACACAGCCAAAGAGCCAGAGCTTCTCAAAAATTTATCAGGCAGGTCATTTTCAGGAACAGGCAAGTTTACTTGAGGTGTACAATGTCTTTCTAATATCTCAACCCCACCAAACATTATTACACAGCCCTCATGTTCAGACAAGTCTCATCTAATGAATGAGGTAAGTACCACCTAAAAATTAGCATCTTAATCTTCAGCCATTTCAGTTGAAAAGTTTTCTAAAAGCCAGAAAACAGTGTCCTGCAACAGCACACAGCTCTAAAGGAGCCCTGTCCACTGTTCTTAGACAAAAGCTTATGTCTGTTACCCAAGACTGCAACTGAGATAAGCACACGTAATGGAAAGAAAGAAAGATTCACAGAATATATCATCCCTGACTTGAAATAAATCATCTCCCAAACACCAAGAGAGATCCTGTACCTTTTTTGCAGTAGATTTATCAGACACAAGGGCTTGGAGCAGCTGAAGGAGAGGAGTGAGGAGATGGGGGAACATCCCACAAACACTGTCCAGGATAATACCCAGACCTGCAGTAGGTTCCTGGAGATGGAAACAGAAAACAAATGTCTTATTACTAAAAAGAAAAGCTAAAAGGGTCTCAGTATAGCACAAGGTTACAGTTCGTTTTTAAGCTGTACATCTAACATTTATCATGCACAAAAGTATCACTCCAGTGACTGGAGATCACACTCACACAGACTAAAGCATGAGGCAGTCTGCAGGTATAAGGCAAGAAGTAAGACTGTAAGGCATTACATAACATCCTGATTCTGTGACAACAAAGAAGCAGAATGCTTTTTGCCAGCAGTTAGTTCAATCCTTGCAGCCCCAGCCCTGCTATTAACTATCACCTATATTAAAACTCGTTCCAGTATCCTTTTCAAGTGTAAAGCCAAGGCTGTACCTAAAAAGCAGGAAAGGGCAAAAGTAAATGAAAGATAGAGGCGAATGAACATTTGCTCCTCAGGCCCTCCAAGAAACCAACTCACTAAATACAACCAGCTTGTTCCTTTCCTAAAAGGGAATCTTTTATCAGGTCTCAGTTACAAACAAGGTAGGTCAAACAAGTTGCAAAGGCACTCACCGTCTTCCAGAAGAGCTGAGGAATGCTGGAAGCTGCCAGAACTTCACATGCAGCATCAATTATATCCTGCAAAGGAAAATAGGATGGAAAAAATCAAAGCTACTTCACACAGGAGGATTTTGCCCCAACCAGGTTCTGCCACATCTTTGGAATTTAAGTTTCCATGTTTACCCACCAAGATGTAACTACCTCCTGGAGCCAAAACACACCCAAAACACCCACCCTCCGACCACAACCTCAAGCCATGCTCCTCATCATGAACGAACTGGCCACAACAAATGCATCCACAGTATCTGCAGAGGGCTGTAAAATGTCCAGTCCAACTCAGAAATGGAGTTTGTTTTATTTCCATTATTTTGGGAATAACAGATCAACAATTAGTTTCATATCCATACGACTTCAAATGTGTGATGTGCTCTTTCATTACTAATCTGCCAGTCTGTATAGGTGTTTACTAGATTTGCATGGTGTAAATGCAGTAGGAAAACCAGCAAACTACTCATTTGAGCCTCCCTAAGCCACATAAAGCTTGCAGTCTGAAATGCAGGCCTACAGTTTAATAGGCAATTAGCATCAGTTATGAGAGGTTATCTTAAATTATGTGACAAATGCAAAGGGTCTTGGATGCTTACCTGCTGATTGCCCAATGTATGTAATTCCAGTGATGTCAGGACAAAGGAAAGAAGCCCATAAATACACATGCAAGCTGTGCTGGCAGTACACTGCAAAGAAAGAATACACAAGGCTGTCATGGGAAAGACTATGAATTACAAGCACACCGTAACTTTACTCAGTCTGCTTTACACACCAAGTAAGTGCCTTTTTTATATATCCTGGCTGCACAGGGGCAGCAAAACAGGGAGTAGTCATTAGTTAAGGTTAACTAATTAACCTTAACTAATTTAACATTAACACAAAATGTTTCACTGAAAGAAGTCTTGCCATTCCCATTATCACTAGAAATTACTATTATCATTAAAAATTCCTTGCAGGCATCAAAATAAAAAAAAAAAAAGAAGCATTCAACATTTCTAGGAATCAAAAGGATTTGCTTTCACTGGCTTCTCTCTACAAAGCAGTTTACCCTAATACACCATGTTGTCTAATGAAGCCCTATTACAAAGCACAGGGCAGAGTTAAATCATCCAATACTCAAGATCCACAATGGCAAATACACTTATAGAGAAAAATCAAAAACTTGGATTTACTGGAGTCTATTCTGCTCAAGAGAGATGTAGTTCTTTGCTTTGCAAAGCTTTTCTTAATTCTACAGACATAACAATCTGTTTCATTCCAACTTGATTTCTGATCCTCACTGAAAGATTAAGATAGAACATGCTTTACTGCGTGTTTGAAAAGAACATCAGTTCAGTCATCTGCTTCCCATCACAGCTGTACACAGGAGCAGTTAGACCTTCAAAAGCTTCTATGTACAATGGAGGAGACTCACATTCTTGCCCCCACTGCTGAGGGATCGCAGCAGCTTTGTCAGATACTGGAAGACATTTAGCTGGATAGCAGTGCTGCCCATCCTCCTGATGATGTTTGTGGACTCCTCTGGGTTTATGGTGTGACGGAGCAGAGCCCAGGCCAAAAGCACGGGAGCATGGTGTGAGACATCCCCTAACTGCAGCAGCTGATTGTCCATCTCCTGCACAGAGACAAATCAAAAGCAAAATAACTGAGATCTGAAAGCAATTCATACTCAGTAAGCACATAGCTGACTGTGCCCTTCTCCTGGTATGTGGATGCCAGTTTCTACACTTGGCCAACAAGCTCAAGGACCAGAAGTTTACAGACACAGCAGTGCTGGGTAATCACAGTAAGTTCTGCACTGCGAGGCCTGAGGAGGGGTTGGTTACTCTGCCAGTGTTGTACCTGGTGGATGTGCTGGCTGTTGGCCAACTTGTGCTCCTCTGTCCTGTCATCCAAAGCACGCTCATGGAGGGAGTCAATTTCCATGCCTTCCACCAGAATAAGAGCACTAAAGTAGCTACAAGCAGTAGAAGAGTAAAAAGAAGTAGGTCAGAAACTTTATTTGAGAATTCAGGTGAGGTTTTTTTAAACTGTTAGAGATCAAAAAGCAACTTTCAGTTTCCCTTGTTCAGCTTTCTTTGAGTTAATAAGAAATTACAAGAAATGAGCAGTACGTAACCCAAATTTTGTCTTGAAATGCTGGTACAGGACAAATTACAACCTTCAGAACTACCTTTTCTGGGAGAACAGACAACAAAGGGTCACTGAAATTTGAAGACAGCTTTTCCACCTCTATAACTCTCTGCCACAGAATGTATGGCAGGATTCTCATTCCCCTTTTGAGTCATGACCCACACAGAACAAGGAAGACATAATTATAAATGCTTTTTTTCCTGAGAAAAACAATTGTTTTGCTCTGTACCCACTTCACATTTACACACAACACTCACCCAATACGATCCACGAGGTGATCCATGCTCTCATCTACTAAATGTCTGTTGGTTTGTCTCGTGCCAAATCCCTGCTCTTTGAACATCTTTGCAAATGCCAGGAGCTCCTCAGGTGCCATTTCAAAGTATGCATAGTAGAGGAAGATGACTTCCAGGAGCATGGACTGCTCCCGAAGGCATTGCACAAACCACCGGGAGACCTGACGTTCTGTCTGCACAAAGGAAAGTTCCACATCACATGTCAAAGCTCACAGGGCAGCCAAAGCAGCCAGAAACTGAGAAGTGTGGAAGCATTTCAACAGCTTGTGTAGTCAACAGTTGTGTCAATGGCAAGGAAAGCCACCCTGCATCCAGAGAGATCATGAAGAACTACACATAAATGGCTGTTGGCCCAGTGCTCTCCACGGATTTATTACATGGAACAGTAAGTTTCATGAAACTCTGGCTCTGAGTAAAAGTGTTTTCTGTTAGAGAGAAAACAAATTTTACATTTCTTGGACCGGAGGAACATCTTGTTTAACTGCATCTGCACAGATGTGTTTTCCAATACACTACATATAAGAAACAACTTTATAAGGTTGATAAATAATAGTAAGAAACAAAATACCATGAGATTGCCATGTGTTTCCCATGTAGGAGCCTCTGCTTTGTACAGCGCCTCAAACTGTTTGCGGTAATTTGGAACGAGCTCCTTGTCCAACTTTTCGACACACTGGAAGTACTGCGCCTTAAAGAAACAAAGAAGTGCATGAATTTCCCACATGCAACCTCGTGGGCTTTTCACCCCACAGCTTCCCCATCTGGCCTGTTTCAGTGACATCACGTCCTGTACTCACTGTGTACGGGTGTCTCTCATCCTGGAAATAGGTGAGCAGGTGCAGGACGCAGCGCAGGATGCAGATCCTCTCCTCATAGTAGTAGTCAGCGAGCTGTGAATGTAAAATGCCATCAATACCAACCTGGCACAGCGTCCAATTCCCAGCTCCCTCCCTCTCCCCACCACTGCCAAGGCTTCACCACAGGAATACAGAGTTACTACAGATGGAATTTCAACTGAGCAGCTCTGAATTTGGGGGGAAAAACCCCAACACTTAATTGACGTTACAGAACTCAATCTAGCATTGCCATAACAACAGGTCTATAATTACACTGTTAGGTGAGAAAACATGGAAAAGAAAGGCAAAAAGACATCTCTATTACCCTCTGCCAGAAATGATCATCAGTCTTGTCATGTCAGACAGGGACACACAAACCTACAAGCTTTGGAAAATAAGGCAGGGTACACCTACACACTAAATTCCCTAATATCAGGCCTAAAATTTCATTTCTGTAGCAATTACTAACACTCATCAAATCTACATGCACATCCTTTAATTTCAGAAGCACCTTCTAAAAGCCATCCTTTATATGAAGGAATACTTCAATTATTTCAAGATTTCCCACAGAAACAAAGTAGGTTTGCTGCCAGCAGACCTTTTCCACAGAAAATACAACTGGAAATGACTAACCTTCAGCATCAGAGCCTGACTCTGCCTTTCATCCTGAAGAACCGTCTGTAAACAAAATACAAAAAAATAAATAGCTACTGGAGAAATACCTACTGACAAAATATATGTTCACAAAATGGCTGAAACAAATAAAAGACAATTTTTCTTTCCACTTCATTTGGAAAGACAGATTCCAAAAGCACAAAGCCAAAACATTTGTTTTTAACTACATATTTGTTTTTCAGCTCCACTCTAATTCACTAATCTGCAGCTTCCCTGTATTCCTGTGAGAGAGAGAGGAGCTGAGTTCCTGCAGAGATCCAAGAAGGAAGAGATAACCCTGGATGCAGCTCCAGAGAAAAGCTATAAAGCCATTTCCCCATCAGAACTAGGACTCACATGTGACCATTTCCATCAAAAAACAACTGTTACTATGGAAAGACATGGAGTAAACAGAACATAAATGGGAGCTATGGACCTTCAGGGAGTCTCTTGTTCCTCTGTAATCCTCTTGAAGATAAGATTGTAATAACTGCACACTCTGCTCTTCATCCAGACCCTGAACAAAAGAAAGAGAAATGATCTGAAATTAATAAAAGGCAACTGAATTCATTAAAGATTAAGATTCTCTCCAAATACCCAGGCAGCTCTTATCTTCAAAACAAATAAGATGCCAAAAGAATATTTTTGCACCAGGCAGATGCTTTAATCAGCACTTCTTTTAAAGCCAAATACATAAGCTTTAATGTCACTGAGCTGCAGTTTAACTTCAGCTAAAGGAGCATCAGTCATTTAAATAAAGGTACCAGCAGCCACTGAACTCCAAACTTTCGGCTTAAAGAAGCAGAACCCTGCAGGTGAACTGAGAGGATTGTCAAACAAGGCGACTGATTGAAGGGACATCAGTTTTTTAGCTGAGCAGTTGGCCAGGAAGAACCCAGCTCAGACCAATAGCAGGTGGCTGCTGCTGAAAAGGACCAGGAAAACCACAGCATCTCAAAGTTATTAATCACTTTGGAAGTTTGACCTAGAGCCTCAGCATCTACTTCAGTATCCTTTAGATTACTTTGAACTGAAAGGACCTTAAGTTTCTCTCTACTCAACATCACGAAGGTTACTTCAGTATCAGAATCCAGTAACAATTCATTCCAGGTATAAAAAATAATCCAAGAGCAGCTTCACTCACCAAGAACTTGCTGACCCTCAGACCCAACTCTTTTAGTGGAGCAGCTACATCTTTATCAGTTTTAATTTTTTCTGCTGAAGTCGTACTAAAGTGAAAAGAAATTTTAGTCATTAAAAATGCAGCAATCTCAAGGAAAGAATTAAATAGGCATCATTTCAAAGCTCTCCATTTTAACAGTTTGAACGGAACATTTGCTTTTTTTCTCAGTGACCTTTCAATATTTCAGACAACAATATTCTGTAATCTTTCTCTACTTACTAGGAAACTCCACATTAGAGATTCATTTCTAAAATCAGGCAGTGACTGTACCTTGGTGGTTTGTAGTATGACAGTCCCTCTAACAGCCTCTGCCAGTGCTTGTTCAGCTCTGCAGCAATCTGGGCCTAAGACAGAACCAAACACCACTGAACAGACTCTTCAAAGTGCTTTAGCAAATATTAGATCTCTTAAACTTCGGCAAAGCAAAGAAGTTCCACCACCACAAAGAGGCAGGCACAACACGGGACAGGTGTCTGTGGCTCAGAGATTCCAGGGGCAGTACTGAAAAGGGCAGTGAGCTGCATTGCCTATTCCTAGCGAGGGAGAGGAAAAGGGAGGCAATGGACTGGCTTTAGAAACATTTGGATTCCCAACCTCTGGGCAAATTCTTGAAAGTACAGGCTCCAGCCCTCAAAATAAGAGCAGTTGTACCACACATGAACACCCCAGGGCAATCCAGGCAGCAGCACTTGCGCCCACTCCAGAAAAGGAACCACTTTTCCACACACCCTTCCAGGCAGTTCATGCAGCTGTAAACGAGCAGTGGAAGACTGAACAAGTAGCAGAGGTATGGGAACAAAAAAAGCGCTGAGAAAGAATGAAGAGCAGCAGAAAGTATTTTCACTAATACTCAAAGAGATGTACAAATTAGGTATTTGGCCATGGAGCCCAATAAGTGATGGCCAAACCTGCTCACCAGGGCATGAACTTACTGGTTCTCTTAAAGCTGATCTGCCCAGCAGAATTGTCCATAATTCTCTGCTGCTCCTGCAAACACAAGGAAAATGTGGAGAGTATTTTAATGATGAACGTTATTTCAGGCTTCCATTCAGCTTACATTTTTCAAACCTGCAATTAACTTACAGCAAATGACACTGCAATGCAAGAAAAAATTATTTAAGGAACATTAGCTTTTAGCTAATGAGTTTCAGATGTCCTAGAAAAACCAAGGAAAAACACAGACAGAGTGACAACTGACACAGCGAGACCTGTGAATTCATATCAAAGCTTCACACTGATATCAGCTGATTACCAGCTCCATTTGATTTTCCTATTTACACATTTAAGGCTCCTAAGAAGAAACTTAATGAAAGCATGGAGCAGTATTTTATTGTTACATTCAATGCTCTCCTTCAAACAAATTCTTCCATCAGTTTCATCTTCCACTCTAAGCAGAGCACAAAACAGTGTGAGTGAAAAACTGCACCATCTTTACGCAGACACCAGAACATTTACACTCAGCTTCTCGTTTCTTCGTGAGAGCTCTTTAGAAAAGCCAACCTGCACTGTAAGGAATTACAGATCACATCCTGACCCTGGCACATGCATTCAAACAAAAAAAGTCTCCCTGCAACAGCCCAGAGAAAAGATATTTGCCAAAGAGTATTTCATTTCGACAAATGATGATTTGTCAGCAACGTATTACAAATGAGGATTTAAACACCCCAACTCCCCACGCAAAGACTGTCGACACAAGAACACTCAGGGCCTTATTTTTAGAATAGCGTTATTAAAATAACTCTGTGGCAGTGAAAGTCATCTGCAACTTCTGACATGTGGGGACACTTAATGAATGACCACACCTGTTATTTCCAGCACACCCATCAACACAATTTCTCCCTGCTCATTCCTTGATAGTTGGGTGCACTTCTCTGACACAAACCTCTCCAGCCCACACAGAGCACCCAAAAGCCCAGAACTTTACCAAGAATTGAACAGCAATGTAAAAGAAGCAATTCAATGAATCCCAGGTTCAGTGATCATGTCAGATCGGTGACTTCAATTGTCTTGCGCAGTTTCTTTCACTTATTGTCAAATCTGAGCCTCAGCCTAGCAAAGCCAACCCACCTACTTTTCATTCCCACACAACCTCTTCTGTGAATAAACCAGACCGTGGTTTGTTGTCCCCTCACTAATAAGGCTCCAAGACAGCTAAAGAAGGAAAGCTCTTTGTATACAACGGCAAGTAACAGAGGTGTCATTCGTTTAATAAAAATTAGACACTAGGGAAACTCCAGAACACGAAACCACCGAACCAAGTTGATCACTGAACCTGAGATTCATTGAATCGCTTCCGTTACTCATCTCCACGTGGGCAGTTTGGTACGTCGGCAGGAGCCGCGCGGGAGGTGCAGCCGGCCCGGAGGCGCCCCTCGCCGTCAGGAGCTGAGCGTCTGTCGGGCACCCCCGCGAAGGGGGCGCGGGCCGAGCCCGGCCCCTCCAAAGCAACGGCTCCCACGGCGTCCTGCCCAGCCTCATCTCGCAGGACAGAATTAAAGAACCACGACACCCCCGACAGCCGCCTCTCACTCCGGCCCTTGGGGCCGGGGGATCCCTGAGGGTCCCTCAGCGGGGAGGGGCGGNCGGCCGCGGCCCCGCACCTCGCGCTCAGCCCGCCCGCCGCCATCTTCGCTCCGTTGTCACGTGACCACCGGACCGCCCCCCTCACGCCGGTGTCACGTGGTGCGGTACAAGCCACGCCCCCGGTACGCCCTCACCCCTTGGTCATGTGACAGGCGGCGCGGCAAGATGGCGGCGTCCTGCGAGGTGGGTGCGCGCTGGGCTCCCGGGGCCGCAGCTTTGCGCTGGGACCGGGAATCACCCGGGAGCGCTTCCGACACCTGCTGGGAGCGGATGTCGTTCCCCGTGGCGGAGGCTGGGTTATGGGTGTCGCGGCTGATGGGGACAGGAGGCGGCGGCGAGCTGCGTGGAAGGACGGGGCGTGGGCAGCCCATGGGCTGAGGGGAGCCCACAGCGCTGCGGGAGGAGAGGGAGCGGGCAGGGCTGCAGCGAGGCGAGGGCTACCGGGCGTTTGGCAGCACGTCAGTGGGAAGCTTCCCTGCCTGAGCAAAGGGGATACGGGCGGTCTGGCTTGAAGCGCAGCGTGGTGGGTTCCGTTCCACGATGAGAGAGCGGCAGTGCCGCGGAGCTTCACATGACCTGAAAAAAGGTGTCGAGGAGGGGATTGCGGCAGGCACAAGGAAACGAAATAACTCAGCAGTAAAATACATCGCCTTGCAGACTGCCAAGTCTAAACACTCACCTCGGGTGAAAGTCTTGCAGGCAGGCGGGGAAGCTGTCACGTGCCATGGATACAGGAGCTGGAGTGCAATCTGAAGGTTGCCAGACTGAGTAGGAGGACTCGGGCTTTGGCTGGCAGGTGACATTTACTCTGCTTTTTCTCAAATAAGCCTTAGGCTTTCCCCTCCCCAGTGCTCAGAAACAGCAGCGAGTAGGACCCCAAAACCATTATTGGTTGGAGGTAGATATTGCCCAGACCAGTTCTGGTTTATTGACTGCATGATTAATTCTTCTCCTGTTTAGAAATGAATTGCAATGACAGAAGATTACACTTGGCCTGATGGAGCTGTGTAGCAACAGTGCATGTAATGAAGCTGTTTGGCAATCAAGCATTTCAGGTTATATGAATAAAGATGCCAAAACGCAGCCTATCAATAATTAAGTTTTCAGTACAAAGTCATAAATATCTAAACAGTGCAGACTAAGGAAGTTTGACGGTACAAACTGTAATACTTCCTCAGTAATATTGCTATTATTTGGTCAGCTTTAATCTGGTGTCACCATTCAACATGGGCTGAAAACCCAAAAGAGAACCTTAAATAAACTTCCATGAGGGAGCTGGTGTACATATTGGCTATGAGACTTGGGAAGCAGAATTTAGTAAGACTTTGCTGCTAATCAGCTTAAGGGTGGGCCAGAAAGGATAAAGTAATGCCCTGTTTCACAACTGGATCAACCATATTTCCAACAAAATAAAGAACCTGGCACCTCCAAAGACCCCAGAAGAGGTGCCAATGTAATGACTGAGGTTTATATATGGCTGATTATCAAGTTATGTATCCAGAGAGAAAGCAGAGTTGCCAGAAAGCAATAAATCCTGGTGAGAATTGCACAATGTTGTCAATGCCCATAATTCTTTGAAGAAGATAAGATTTAACCAACAGAGTAAATATGCCCCTTGCTTGTTATCTCAACTTCTTATCTTCCAGTCCAGAAGTGTAAAGGAAAATCTGGTTTGCAGGGCAGCTGTCAGTGGGCTGTGAGCCTTCACTTAGAGAAGGTGAAGTGCAGGATTGGCTCACCTCACTGGTTTTATTTTTTGTTTAATTATCTGCGTGTTGACATTAGTAATTGGCACATAACTAAAATGGAGTTTAAGAACAAAGCAGCTGTGCAAACACCTTAGCTGTCCAAGTAGCTGCTTTAATTGCTTGCCTTTTTTTTTTTTAACAGGAATTGCGATAGCATGGAAGGGAATTCTTCCTAATGGGCAACTGAGCACATTGGGACTCCTGAGATTCTGCAGGCTTGAGGCAGGCTGGGCTGGAATCATGCTAAACAAACCAGTGCTGGTGGAGTCTCTGCTGGTGTTCATCGTGGTGCTGTCAGTGCACGCGGCGGTGTGGGACCGGTTCTCCTGGTGCGCCCTCGCTTTGGCCCTCCAGGCCTTCTACGTCCAGTTCAAATGGGACCGGCTGCTGCAGCTGGGGGGGGCCGTGTTCCAGTTCCGGGGGGCGGCCAACAGCGGCCTCCTGCCCGCCAGCATGGTCATCCCCCTGCTGGGGCTGGTGATGAAGGAGCGGTGCAGGGCTGCTGGCAGTGTGTACTTCGAGCGCTTCGGCATCGTCGTGGCTTCCACGGGAATGCTGCTCGCTCTCTTCCTGTCCGTCTTAGCCGTTGGCATCACCAAACCGGTGCCAACCAACACTTGCATCCTGACTGGTATTGCTGGCAGCGTAATTATCTACACCATGAAACAGTCCTTGACTGTCTCAGAAGTGATAGAGGTTCTAGAAGTGCTGCTCATTTTTGTCTACCTCAGTATGATCTTACTGTACTTGTTGCCTCGATGTTTTACTCCCGGAGAAGCACTGCTGGTTCTTGGAGGTGTAAGTTTTGTTCTCAATCAGCTCATTAAACGCTCACTGAATGTAATAGAGGGCAGGGGGGATCCCATTGACTTCTTCCTTCTGGTGGCAGTTGTTGGAGTTGTTCTTCTTGGTCTTTTTTTCACTGTGCTCTTCATTTTCATGGATTCGGGCACGTGGATCTCCTCCATGTTTTTCCACATGATGACAGCGGTGTTAGGCTTAGGGGTCATCATGCCTTGGCTGTACCGCCTGATCCAGAGGAACCCCCTGTTCTGGCTTCTCCAGTTTCTGTTTCAGACACAGACAAGAGTTTACCTTCTTGTGTATTGGACTTTCTTGGCTGCCTCAGCATGTGGTGTGGTTTTCTACCAGAACACTAAGAGATCATCTGAATCTAAAAAACACCAGGCCTCAACTATAACCAGGAAATATTTCCATTTCATTGTTGTAGCTACTTATGTTCCTGGACTAATTTATGACCGCCAGCTGCTCTACGTTGCTGCAGTGCTGTGTCTGGCAGTGTTTATCTTCTTAGAATACGTTCGGTACTTCAGGATCAAACCCTTTGGACAAACCCTGAGGCATTTGCTCTCTCTCTTCTTGGATGAAAGAGACAGTGGACCTCTAATCTTGACTCACATTTATCTCCTCCTTGGCATGTCCCTCCCCGTGTGGTTGTTTCCCAGGTCTTGTGCTCCTAAAGGCACCTTGCCCGGGGCAGGAGCACTGGTCCCCTACTCTGGGGTGTTGGCGGTAGGGGTAGGAGACACCATTGCCTCTGTTTTTGGCAGTACAATGGGGGAAATCAAATGGCCAGGAACAAAGAAGACCTTTGAAGGGACAATGACAGCTATTTTTGCTCAGATCATTGCTGTGGCTCTCATTCTGATCTTTGACAGCAGTGTGAATCTGAACTCCAGCTACGCCTGGATTCTGGCATCTGTGAGTTTGGTTTCTCTTTTGGAAGCTTACACTACTCAAATTGATAATCTGCTGCTGCCTCTCTACCTCCAGATCATGCTCATGGCATAGAAGCACTTCCAGGAACAGAGTTTTCTCCCTTCCTAGAGAAAGGTACTAGAAAGTGTACTGTAATGAAAGCGCAAAGCTGATCTTTTGGTACAGCAGAGAAAATTGTTGAGAACAGAAATGAAAAAGACTTGTTTAAAATAAAGATTTTGATTTGGTCTTTTACCCCTGTCAAAAATAGCTGGATTTATGTTCTAACAGCAACAAACATGACTGATAAAAACAGCACTTGTATGTATTTAATAAACCAATTTAAGTTTCTTCTGGATGTCCAAGGGAAGCAGAGGAAGAAGAGGTAAGTCACTTAGAGAGGAAAAAATAAACAAGCAAGTCTCTCAGATGTTGCTACCTCTGTAATGTACCTTGTTTTCTGTACTGAGTCCTGCGTCTTGTGTTTGATGTGTGAACTCTCATTTCTGTATAAGCACGATGTAAAGCATGTTTGATAATGAGGGTGGGCACAGGAACCAGGTACAAATGTCCAGTCCTCGTTAGCAAGAGCCAAAACCACACCACGATGCACAAACACAACTCCAAAATCAGCAGCTGCCACAGCTGAGTTATCCAGGGTGGGTAGTGAAGGTTTGGGAATGTCAGACACTGCTCATTCCAGACCATACCAATAAGAACAGTGACTCTTTGGCCCTGAAGTTTGCTTCAGAAAGAAAAATGTTTTCTATTTCTCAAGATTTAACCTCTAAATTATTTGAGAATGAATATGGGGGGAAAGTTAGCAGAATTCACCACTAAAACTAATTACACATTAATCCTGAAAGCAGAAAATCTGTTGATGTCAATAAAATTTTCTACTATTACACAGTCCTACTCTTTTCTTTTTTTCAGCCAGATGTTTAATCAAATAATTTATAAAAATGCTTTTATCAACAAATTGACTGAAGCTACTGAAGTCCATCCATTTAATTAAAATTACAGCCACCATTTTGTGGCCAAAAAAACCACATCATTTCTATGTATGAAACCCTTCTGTATCAACAGTCTCACCAGTTTGCCCAGTGTCCATTAGAACAAAACACAAGTGTCCTTCCTGTCTCCAGGGATGTGTCCAAGGAGGAGATTGTCATTCCAGGATTCTAGTTTGCATCATGAAGTTCACTTCTGACCCTTTTTTAATTCACTCTTAGGAACAGTTTGGGGGGAGTCCAACTTACACAACACTGTCCTGCAGGCCTGTAGCTCTGGGACCATGCCTTGGGAGGGAGCATAAGATCAAGGGTGGAGGGAAACCAGTCCCTGAGTCAGCAGAAATGGCTCCAGAATCCAATATTGTGTGTCCCTGCAACTAGCCAGCACTGGAATAGCTGAGAAGGAGCATTGCCCAGTTCACCTCCCTGCCTGGAAGGGCTCCTGGGATTTGGTGCTGCTTTTCCTGAGGATGCCAGAGCTGGTCACTAGCACAGTAAATTGTCAGATACTCTGTAGGAAACCAAACTCAGCAACTGCTGGGCTGTTTCCTTCACATTTAACAGGAAATCCCACCAATCAATCCAGCTTTATTTATGCACTTGAAGTAGGTAGTTTTGCACACTGCAGGTAGTGGCGCAAGTCAGGACAAATAGTCCCTCCTCAGCAGAATTCTAAATTATTAACTCCTGTCACGGAAATATGCAGACAAAACTTGAGTTGCTTCTGTCACAAGCCACAGCCTTCACCACTGACATCATGGTGACCTCTGGAGGTAGAGAAATTTTCTTCCACCCTGCTTCCAGCTTCCAAACTAACTGTAGAAAAGGTAGTTTTTGAATGCAGAAACTTTGCATTAAATGTTCCTGCTGTTGCCCTGACCCAGCTCCCCAATTTACTTTTGAAAGGGATGAGTCAGTAAGATTTGGGTCCACTCGGCCACAGCCCTCAGCAGCCTTAGGGTTACTCTGATAAAATTCCTGCATTGGTGACACTGGGCTCCTATCTCAGGGTTGCCAGTGCTGGTGAAATCACACCTACACAGCTTCTGTTCAATTCAGGATCCAGACTGGAGCTTGCCTGGGGTGTAGCTTGTATTTCCAAACATTCCTTGCTATAAGCTGGTTTGGTGAGGTTTTGGGGATAGAAAGCTATAAGCTGGTTTGGTGAGGTTTTGGGGATAGAAATTGTTGTTGTGCGTATTGAGAGTTCCAGCTGCTCACCAGACAATCTAGCACTGTCCCCATCTGTTGGGAGAAGGTCACACTGTCTTCCCCAAAGAAAAGATGATAAGAGATGAAAAGGAGAATTTCTATCTTTTTATTTAAGTGTAAAGAGTTTGATTGAGGTTCTTCATTTCCATCATTTCAACATGAATATTTAAAAATGGTCATATTTTTAATCACACCCAGAGATAAAACACTCAGCTACTGTCTGCCAGGAATATTTAGAAGACTGACTATAAAAAGCAGACCTCCTGCTTAATTTTACCCACAACAGGATTGTTTTAAATCACTGTTATTCAAACAATAAGACAGAAACCTAGGGGTGAAAATCAAACTTCTCCCCACAACATGTTCACCTGCATTGCTGGAGTCAACCAGCCAAGAAATGTACTTAAGCTCTTAAACACAAGAAAATACTGAGTATTTGCAAGGAGAAATACTTGCTAAGTGGTCCCAGTCAAGGTGCAATGGTCTTAATTGGTTTGTTTTCAAGACTGAAGGTCTTTCCTTACCAAAAGGATGGGGTGACTACTCTCATAGTGGCAGGGATTCTGCTGCAGTAGAAGCTTCTGTCTACTGCAGGTTTTGGGCTGTGATAATGGTCCTGGTTTGAAAGGGGAGGATGAATGAACATTGAGGGCTGATCTAGTGAAGGTTGTTTCTGAAGAGCCCATGAATGAACAATCAGAAAGGAATATTGATCAGCTATTGACTCCACAAGCCAGTCACTAACTTCAAGTGTAGAGCGATGGGAAAGGCAGTTCAGGAGTTGGCTGGAGCCTAGGGAGTAAAGAAGAGGTAAAAGCAAAACTTCAGAGGCTATTCCAGTTCTGCAGGTACGAGATCAGCACCAGCTGAGGCCCTACCAACAAACTGACCCCCAACAGTTCCCCTAACTATTGCACTGGAAAGGCTTCCATTTCCTCAGGCACCTGTGGGGATCACAACCTTACCAGTTCTCTTTGCTCCAGGTGGTGCCTTGGGCCTCCATCACGTGGAAGGTGAACGCGTGGCGAGAAGACTCCGAGCTGTTGAGCTCACTCTTATGGACAACCTCGCCATGGATGAGGATGAGTCCGCCTGTGGAAAAGAATCACCTGGACTGCTGTTTTCCAAAAGATGAGCTCCGACTTTCCAGTGGACAGGAAGGTGCAGGGTTAAAACATGATTTTAGCTCCCTTGTGTTTTCTTGAGCACCATGTTTGGGGCTGTTTGTACCTTTACTTATAGGCAGAGGTATGAACTGCTTCTCATCATAGGCTGGCTCTGAGCCTACAAACTCCACACATGTTGAGGCACCTGAAGCTGCACGGACCATCCTCCGGGTAATCCCATCTGCAAATCCACAGAATAAGCAAACACACAAAAAATTAAACACATTCTGCACAGCAAAGGAACAGTATCAGTGATTTCTCTTGGCAATGATAGGAACCTTATTATTACTACCTTCACACTTTCCTTAGTAATCTGGGTGGGGTCTTTTTCATCAAGTAGAGATTTAGGATTTTCCAGCTGTGGCAGAAACAGATAAAACAGCTGCCTTTTGTTTGCCCTTTTGGCCCCTTCTGTGTATTGCAACAGACCCTTAGGAACACAATTGGTCACACACTTATGCAAAGCCAACCTTTGGTCCATTTATGCTTTCTATAGGAGCATAAACCATGCTATGAGTACAGCTGGCTCCAGGATTTGAGGAATGAGTGGCTTAAAACCTGAAGGGCACTGTGATTACACTCACTGAATGAATCTTTAGGTGAGCAGAATTTTAAAGCTGCCCTGTGTGCTCCAGAGGTGGGGAAAGGCAGAACTGTGCTGGTGACCAGCAGTGGTCACACACATGCTCTTACTGGTGTGAGAGCCAGGGATGAACCACAAACAGCCATTCTCCTGCGTGGCATCTTCCAGGGCAATCCAGAAGCCCAGGATCCTGCCCAGAGGCTCCGTGTGCAGGAAGGTGGCATCCTGGTGTGGTGTCACTGCAAGAAAAGACTGTCACTGGGATCTTGAACGGGACTCAGTTCCTCTAGAAGGACTGCGGGGTTGCATCTCCCTGACTCAGAGCCCTCCCCTGCCCACCCACCTATCACACACATTAAATCTTACATAAAATACCACCTTTTTACCCTGCTGCAAATGTAAAACCAGCTCTTCATTCAAGCTGCATATAATGTAGAAACTTTTCTGAAAAATTTGGATTTCAAAGATTATTTTAAGAAGGTTTGGACCACTAAACTGATTCTGAGCCTTTTACCTGGTAATATTCCTTTCCTAAAGGAACATTATCTCCAGTGTGATATAGAGATAACACAAATCTCACCTTCCCCACCAATGCCAGGTTGCTGCAAAGAAGAAAAAGTAATGTGTGATGTTTCACAGCTTCTCACTTAACAGGGCCTTATTTCTTGAGTGACATCTTGAATTACTGTACCTTGAAGATATACATGCTCTGCACAACTACTGGTCTCTCAAGGCCTAGTTTTCTCCCCAGTTCCTGCAAGAAAATTTTCCAAGATTTATGTTTTCTGCACACTATTTAGCATTATTATTTGAAGATATTTAAATTTCCTTTCACTGACAAAATTACTCCCCCTGGGAGTGTAGAAAACTAAAACTAATTACTCTGCAATTTATTTTTTTTCCCCAAGACCATTCTAGGAAGCAATAACAGCTTACCTGCACCTTGGGGGAGTGGGTGATTTGCTTGAAGACAGGATCATAAGCGTGTAGAGCTAAGGGGAAAGAAAAGGCTCAGATAGAAGACTTCAGGAAGAGAAGGGAATGTGGCAGCTCTCAGTGATGAGCTGCAGACACCACAGCCAAGCAGGATAAATTGCAACCAGAAACTTTCATCCCTCCCAAAATAGATAAACATGATTTATCACACCTAAGGTGATAGAACACTCACAGCTTGTACAATCATCATTAAAGGCCATAAATATAATCACTCCCTGGCCACAAACTGCACACACATAAAAGCCCGTGTACAACAGAGTGAACAAAATGGAGTATTATGTGACTCAGTATTATATTACACAATTGATAACCATTACACATGACCCTGAGGCATACGGGTAAATTCATCCTTAAAAACACACCTCTTAAGACCTACCAGAAAAGTGAAGTACTGCGCAAAGGATCTAGAGCTCGTCTTTGGTGCCCTTCAGAGAGCAGCCAGCAGTCAGGGTGTTTGTGCAGACTCTTGCTACAACCCAGCTCTGACAAACCCACAAAGCAAAGACTCAGAGTTGTGCCTCCAACTCATCCTGAGCAGATTTGCCACGAGAACACATGCCCAAGTCCAGCAGGAGCCGCTCTCAAGCAAGGGATGAGACTTGACCAAAATGAGTAATTACAGAAAATAAGACTAGAGAAGGCTTTTGAATTTTTAAGTTGCTGGGTCAGCAGGAATCTACAGTTGTTTTCACTTCCCCTGAGGAAAAGCTGAAATGTGACAGAATGGCAGCAGGCCTGGGAAGAGGAGAGTGATTTTCTGAGAAAACCAAAGAACAAGAACTCTTAGTACCGAATTTCTAACTGCAGTGAAGTTTAGTCTGAACAAAGTTCACGTTTGCAGCTGCAGGGAATCCTGCTCTCATTTTCCAGGTATTGTTTGAAAACAAAAGGGGTCAAAATGCAAGTCCAGGAACTGGGAGAGAAGTCGGTCAAACAGGCCAGTAAGGGTAAAGAAAAGGTGTTGGTGACACCACAGGAGGGAGGGCAGCTTCAATATCAGCAACCCAGCACTGCACAGGACAGAGGAGAGAGTTTGGTCTGTACCTAATGTCACCAGTCTCAGGTGGTAATTTTTTAGAGCAAATCTCTTACATAAGAGAGCCAAGAGCTGAAGTCCAAACTTTCACATGTCAGTGACTCTGAGCTATTCATTGCTGAGAAACCTCTGAGAAGAGGATCTTGGAAAGGACTGGAACAGAAGATATGGAGAGCAGAGAGCGAGGGGCAGCATAGAGAGAATTGCAGAGACAGTTATGTACACTGAGTAGGTCTGGAGAAATCCTCATGTCTGAAAACCACATCTCTTTTGTCCATACCTCTCCAAACCCCATCCTTTAAACATACCATGGCCAATCTTGCTGACAGACTTCTCCTTTGGAATTAGAAAGTTACCTATAGAACAAAACCAAAATTTAACATTGTTTGAAAAGCAGGAATCATTCCTTGAGCTAGCAGCTGGCCCCCAATCCCTCACTCAGCCTTTTCCCGTCCCCTCTGTGTGGCTAACTCAGGCCAGGGCTTACCTTTCTCATCCAAAACACCTTTCTCAAAGAAGAATCTAATCTTGTCTCCACTGGTTAGGAAATAATCTGAGCTACCCTGCCGAGGATAAAAGCCCAGTAAAGATAGGATCCTTGTGGAAACATAAATGAACCTTCAATCAAAGCATTAACACTCACCTGCATCTTTTTCCCACCAAGCCGCAGCATAAACAAAGCACAGTGAAAAATCACTCATAAAAAGGCTTTCCACAACACCACACCTCGGTGCTGATCAGGGCTTTATAAGAACCTCTCACACAGAGGTTACCCTTGCTTTTCTTTTGCTGGCTGCCTGGGAAATAACCAGTTTTCTGTCTGCAGAACATGTACAAAGTGATCTGTGAGAGCTGCTTGTGGCTGCTGGGGGTTCAAAGCACAGCAGAGCCACACACTGATAAGACTCTTCATTGCACCCCAAGCAAACATTTGCAGAAAGCTGGAGAGCAAATTCCTTTCCCGGTGTTATGTTCAGTTAGAAGGAAGAGTCATGTTCCCCCAGAGTGAACCCTGATCAGCAATTTGCCTTTTCCCTTCCTCTTTCCAGCTCTCCAACAGGGGCAGCCCTGCCCTTCTCGGTACCTGCGCCTGGAGCTGCTCCTCCTCCCTGGTGGAGAACTGCGTGCGGCAGTGCGGCGGCACTTCCATCTCCGCCACGATTTTCTGGATCTGACTCCTCATACTGTCACACTCCTCTGCGCTGAAAAACTGCTCCAGGACAAGGAAGCCATCCTTGTGGAACTAGAAGAGACGGGGTGATTGCTCTTCCCCAGAGTCCTTGGGGGGAGCAGCACAAAGCAAGAGAAAACAGCTTAGTGTGAAAAGCATCCCAGCTCCAGCTCTGCAGCCAGGCAGCATGTTCTTAATTTTTAATTTCAGGAGGGGCTTCTGCTGCAAAAGATTCACTAGGAGGCTGAAATTCCAAACAGTTAAGAACAAACTATTTCAATCCCTCAGTCTACACAAAACAGAGGAGATCTCATCACTAGAGCTTTCTGTGGTTCAAGGATATCTTATCTAACACCTGTAACCAGCAGCTATTAAACTATCAAGCCCACTAACACGAACAGGGCAGTTATACCTGTATGCCAAATCAGAATGAGATTCCTTTACAAGCTGAAAAGCTTTATTCTCTCTAAGGAAAAAAAATCCCTGGGTGATTTCTCACAGTTCACTACACAATCCTTTACAAAATGAACTCTGCTGGCAGTGAACTCGGTTTCTTTATATAGAATACCCTGGAGATTATCCTTTGCCAGGAAGATTTGGAGTTCAGGGATGAGAGCCGAGCAGCACAGACAGAAAGGGCACGGAAGAAATCCCTCCAAGAGCTCTGTGGGACAAGCTGCCCCTGGAAGAATGTGTAGCCATGACACTCGCACTAAAATTAATGGAACACAAGAAGTTGAGGAGAATATAAAGTGTTGTAAAGCAGATCTTTGCTAGTCCTGCTGACAGGTTAACGAGCAGCTGTACCTTACACACAGCGTCACCTGCCTGCGCTGGGGACACGCTCCCTCCCCACAGAGCAGCCCTTACCTCCTGGATCTGCTGTTGGGTTACGGATGCCATCAGGGCAGAAGCTCCCCAGACCCCAGCACCAGCACCAGCTCTGCAGGGCTGGCTCCCCGCCTCTCCACGTGATCCCTGTCCCAGCATGTGATAAAAGCCAGCGCTGGGCAGTTGGACTCTCGCACAGCTCCAGAGATTTTTGTCCCGGTCCCCAGTGCGTTGTTCCTGGCAGGGACATTCAGGACTGCACAGTATTGCTTTGGCTCTTGGTGGTAACAAAGCACACAAAAATTTTCTATTCAAGTGCAATCACAAATCTGATGGACCTTTGAGCTCCAAGGAGGAATCGTTTTTAATTAATAACCCAGATTTTAAAATAGGGCAGTTAAACTGGTAATCACAGGGGTAAGTAAGATAAGGCAGGGGGTTAAAATAAGTTTCAAGTGTAAAGAGAAGATCAAGATAACTTCAAACAAATTTAAAGTACTGGTTCAGGGTCTTAGAGAGCCCATTTTGCTTAGTCAGTGAGTCCTGCCAGCACTTCAGCATATCCCCTGAAAGGGTTCCCAGCCCAGGAGGTGACAAACAGACTAAAGGGTGGAAAAGAGCTTTCACTGAGGTTTGGTAAAACCCATAGAGAATACTTCTCTCTTCATTCACAGCTGCTTTTTGGTAATTTACACTTTCACTTGCTCTGTTCACTCTCCTGCAGCTCCAGAATTCCATGTAATATTCACAAATAAGTAAAGCCAAATCTATCCTAAGTTCAAACCAGAGAACAAAAATGCAAAGTGGGTCTAAAAGGCAGAGTGGGAGGAACAGTCCAGCGGTGGCGCTCCCAGCCAACACATCCCTCCCATCGGGAATCCCTAGGGAAGGTTTTTTTCTCTAGAAGAAAACGTGCTTGGCTCCTGCAGGAAACACCGAAAACACCCTTGCAGCAGCATTTCACAAAAATAACACCGTGGGGGCGGGTTCTTGCATCACTCACCCGGCCAAAGGGATACCCAGCAAAAAGGCTGGAATGTAAAATGCTCACAGGAAAGTGTTTACATCCTAGCAACGAAAATCCATTTAAAGAGAGGTTGTTTGAAAAAATTAAGTTTTCTATTCTGTAAGGGAATTGTGAATAAAATCCCTCTGCACCTTACTAAAACTTTTTTAAAAAAAAATAAAGAGGAAATTAGGGATTTAACTTTTTTTTTCAGGCTTTTCCCTGTACACCGGAGGATATAAATTCAATAGTTTAAAAAACTAAATTCTGCCAAAACTTTAATCACTGGGCTACAAAGGGGAGGGGGCAGAAATCAGTCTCCGATTTGAGCTGCAAAGCTCAAAAAATATTCCTGTAGTTCTTCCTCTTAACAGTCTCTCACCAACTGATGGAGTGGAAAAGTTTTTAAGGAAGATGTGTGACCAGTGAGGAAAAAAAAAGCTGTAGGCTTTTGCCTGCAAGTTGATTGTGTGAGCCACCTCACCCCACCCCAGGAGGCAGCAATCCTGGAGAAACACTCCTGGAAAACACTCCCACGCCACTCCTCAGTCCCTCTCCGTCACTGTCGTGTCATGTCCTTCTCATTCCCACACACCGTGGTTTTTTCCAGTAATTTATCCCGTCACCTTCTCCCCTCCCCACCTTACGCACACACCATGACTCCAGAGGCTGTTTTGGTTCATGCCACAGCAGCAAACCACAGTTTTCCTGTTCCATGGAATGTTTTGAGCAATGTAAACAGCAGATCACAGCGAGCAATGCAGCAGCTACCAGGAGATAAAACCCATCCTGGTTCCAGGAGCTTTCCATGTCTGTCCTAAGGAGTCCTCCTGTTCTTTGCCACTCCAGCCATGCCCCTATTTTGAGGCTCAGAAAGACCTTTCCAGCAAGAGGAAAGCCACACAATGCTCAAAAAAGTCAAAGTCAGGGATGCCACCATAGCAAAGCCTTCTCTTCCAGTAAGTTTACACAGAAAGGTTGACAGTACTTAGACAAAACTGGGAAGTGGCTCCTCTTCCTTCCCTTCCTCCCCCTCCCAGAACTCTTTTTGCAGACTCAACATTTTTTCCTGCCAGCTCTGCAAGAAAACTTCTGGCAAACTCCATTGGAGTGTTTAAGATCAAGTGTTTCAAATGCCTTTTGGACTGGCACAATTATCCCAAAAAGGGTTCCTACTGAAGCCATTTGGAGCCAATGCAGCTCGAGCAGCTCAGCACTCACACCAGAAGTGCTGCAGTGGAGCTATCAGGGAGGAAAAATTTCCACTGGACCACCTCACTTCTCCTGAAGTCTTTGATATGATCAGCAAGAAGTGACAGAATATTTAATGAGAAACAAGGAGCAAAGGAAGCATGATTTCCTCAGCTCCTCAAAGACCAGGTAAATCCTCCAAAAGGTAAACCAGCCGAAGGGAGCTGAAGTCCAGGTGAGCCTTAGATGACAAGGGACATTTCGTTCTCTCCTTTCTTGGTTCAGTCCTGCATTTCATTAAAACTCATCAATAAGCATTATTACAAACTCCACACTTACCTGTTTCGAAGCCTGCTCAAGTTCTCTGTCTGAAGTGAGGCCAATGTCACTGTGGTCAAGTAGTCACGGACAAAGAAAGCGAGGGAAGGCAAACACAGGAGAAACACCTTTCTACACAATAGAAGAGCTGCACAGAAACTCAGATTTTCTTTGCAAGTCACAGGCTGATTCTCTGTAACACATCATGAATTGGGAAAGACACTATCTGCCAGCATTTCCAGTTAAGGAGTCCGCGGGGAAAACAAATAACTGAAATAATTTACCGGTCTGAAGACAATTCTTATGGCAACAGCCTTAAACTCAGCAACAGAAACTGTTTCAGACACTTGTTGAAGTGATAGAATCTGTGACACAGCCCCAGCTTGTCACAGAGCAGCACCTCTTTCTCTGTACATCTACTTAATTCATAAAAGATTGTCATAATCCACAAGGACTTTTGTAATGAGTAAAAGAACCCAACAATCCTACACAATAGCCAGAATTATTAACATCTGTCTTGAAAAGTAACATCATGGAAGGCTGAATGCCTTCATACAGAGGAAACATCAAAGAAAGCAGACACAAAAAGAAAACGCAAATTAAAACTTTTATTCTGGTCAAGCGTCCAGTCGTACAAGTCTTTCAGAGCAAGCAAGAACAGCCTTCAGTGCTCATGGGGAAGGTGCTGTTGCTCAGCTGCCCAAACAGTCCCATGTACAAAGAGAATGTCATGATTTTGAAATGTTACACCAAGTCGCAGGTCCCAGATGCCAAACCACAGCCCTGCTTGTGCATTTGCACAATGGGAGTGAACCATGTTTAAGCCATGAGTGGCGACTTACTGAAACGGACATATTTGTCAGCTGTAAAGATGACTCAGACTCAGTAGACCCCTTCTCATTAAGTCTCCTCCAGAAAAACTCTTCCATTGTCCAATAAAATTCCTTTAAAGGAAACAGAGGGAGGAAGGGATGGAAAATTCCAAGAATCCTAAATTAAGCTTTTGTGTGAACTCACATGAAGTTGACCTTTGCCACTGGGATCCAGCAATTCAAGTACTGCTACTTTTGAAACTGGATTTTGGAGATGAGATTTCTGGAGGATTTCATACTCCCAAAGCAGCTGAATATTAACCCACTGCCACAGCTGGAGGAAAAAGGGTCTGAATCAAACTTTAATAATCCTGCCCCATTCCAGTTGTGCTTTGTACACTGTTAGAATGAGGTAGGACAGAAAACACACTCAGTTTTGGCACATGCTCAGGAGGGTTAAAATAGAAGAAAAAAAAATTAAGTGAAGTTTAAGCAATAATTTTACTAGTCAGCATCCCCACAGCCTTACCTTAGGTGACTTTCAGAGCAGGTGACTCTGGTATGACAAGGTTGTCTGGCAGTGAGAAGTCACCCCAGAAGTTAGGAAATCTCTCCACAGTTGAAAGAAAAAGAATCCAAGGGATGAGTTGGCTTCAGGCAGGCACTGCTACAAGTACACTCCAGGGAGCAAGTGCCTCTGGGGCGATGTTACATTAACAGAGCTCTAGAGAAGGCATAGCTACCTATGAGGGGGGAAAAAGTTACTCCTCTCCCGAAGGAGGACTAAAAAAAAGTTTAAAAATCCAAAGAACTCAAACCATGTGAGTTCCATTTTAGAGCAGGAAAAGAGGTACGGAAAGGAAACAATGTCACAGCCTAGGAATTGATAAATTTTGAAAGGATGTGTTATTGTTCTCAAAATTCCTAGAATCAATTGTTAAAGAGGGGAAAAAAAAAAAAAAAAAGGACTTCACGTGGTTCAGCAACAGAAAGCCACTCAATACTATTTACGGTAATGATCACCGAGAACTTTAATTAAAATGGAGTGAGCTAAATGGAGTGTATAAACGGTAATAAGACAAAAAAGAAAAAAATGAGGTAGGATATTAAAAAGAAGTGACAATTAATATGAAAGAACAGCACATCATGAAAGATAACTGTAACAGCTATTTAACTACTCAGACTGACAGAGTAAATTACTTCCAGCTGCTGAATTAACCGGGGATCAAATATTTAAATCAGAAAATAACCTGAAACACAGGACAACTTCAGCTAACATTCCAGTGCACAGTGGCAGAGTACAGCACAATTTTAAACATTTAATAGGTTTGGTATTCTTTACCTTTCAGCTGGTTCAAAATAATTAATTGCAACTTATCACTTTTTGGGGTATTTAGCAGGAAAGGTAAAGTGCACATCTCTAACCTTCAATCCTAACATGGGATGAGCATCCTTGTGTTCCCCAAGAACTTGTTCAGCTCAGAAGTGCTATTACAGAAACAGGTGGGTTTAATTCAAGTTGCTGTATGGTTTAACAGCTAATAAATAATCTGGTTTGTTCATCTCTTGAAAAGCTTGTCAATAGAACAAGACACTGACCAGGGCAGTGATTGTCTGCTTAAACTGAATGCTTTTTGTGAATGCACAGATCTGTGTCAGAAATAAACCCCCTAAGCTTCAGTCGGATGGAAACTTGAAGGAAAATACAGAATATTCATGGATTGAATACTTGCAAGTGAGGATGGATTTTTGATGTAAGGACAACCCTCACAGAATGAGCAATGCAAAAAAGTTTGGGAAGTGACTCGCTCAGCAGTAGGTTGAGTTTTGCAGCAGTCCTCAGACATAAACATGCTCAGGACTCGTGATCTAGATCCTATGCTTGGAAGTTTTAAAGCTTTTTCCATCTCAAGACTGATAGTCTGGAATCAAAAGGGAGCCCAAGCAGCACATATCAGAAGTAAATAACACATATTGCTTTCTTTCAGAGTGACAATATACTTGTGTCTCCTTTGTTTCCAGTACAGAACATTACCAGACTGCTCACCACATTTTGCCACACAGGGAGCTCTCCTGCCCCAGCATCCATAACCAAGGGAGTTAAGCTTGGATTATTGCAAAAGCAGCACAAAGCTGGCGTTTTCATGCATGATCAATACCAGCCTCTCTTAAAATTGCTTTGCACACCTCAGGCCCAGAGCAGTCTCTACTCGTGAAGCAGCAGGAGCACAGCACTGGGACTTGGTCAGGAGTTGGAGGCAATCCTTCCCTTCTGGCAGAACAGCCTGTGGTTCATCCATCCTGCCAGGATACAGAGCTGTTCAGGAGGCTTGCAAGCTTCTAGAAGCACTGCAGCACACTTTCAGGAGCTGCTTATAGAAACTCTAAGCCAGCTGTGCAAAGTTTAGGTTGTGTAACTAAGACCACACCTGGAATCAGGAGTCAAAGCACCCATCTCCAGTTAACACATCCTGGAGAAATCTCACTGCTCCTGTGAACCAGGTGAAACTCCCAGGGGGTGCTTTGCCCTTTTGGCCCTGCCTGGTCTAAAACACATGTGTAATAAAACAGTCACCCAGTGGCCTTGCATAGCAAACAGAGCCCACATCTCCTGTCAGTGGCCCTTACTCTCCAGTGCTATCTTTCAGCACAGACCGAGGAAAAAAGTTTCCTTCACCTCCCAAACAGCCCCCACATCCACCACAGGGAACTGACTGGAAAACAGCATTTCTGTAGCTAAGCCTGAAGCCATTCCTGCTTTACTCAAAAGCAAAGCCCACCTAGCAATTTCTGTTCTTTCTGTGATCCAAAATGCTCAGGCAAATACAATCCAATCAGCATCAGTCCTTCCCCATCCTTTCAGCTGTGGCCCCAGCTGTAACACAATTTCAAGACACTAACCCTATTAGAAGCCAGAAAAAGCTTTTACAGTACCTTGCCTCCCAGATAGAGATTTAATTATATTATCCCCTGGACTGTTTAGATGTTTCATAATGAATGGACTAAGGGAAGCAAGATTTACATTTTTCTTAAAAGCAGTTTTATAAACAGATCTCCTGATTTTAACGTAGCTTTATTTAAGCATCTGAACATCAATAAATCCAGAGTCCAGTTAACATTGTTCATGGTTTCAGCATATTTAGTATATATATATATATTTCATATCTTACATCTGATGAAGAGAGCCACAGTGTGCCTTATTGCCCCAGCATCCACGAGATCACAAGCCAGGTGCTAAGCCAGGGCACTTCCTGGCAGCTTGTCAGGAATCACTCTGGAGCTGGATGTAGCTTCCCTCTTTGTACACATGGGAGGCCTCCAAACTTCTCATGCCCCAGCTTGCAGCACTGCACTGGGAGCCGACCTGTTGGTCTGATGCAGAATGTTACAATCAGGACCTGTAGGTCCAGGCACCTCCTTTTCCTTCTAATGGAAAAGTGTAGAACTTTGTGTCCTGGAGGCATCTGAACCCCCCCACCTTAAGGACATGATAATCACTAACTGTTACACATTATCTACCCCTGCCAGCCCAGAAGGTTGAGGGGTTTTTTGTTAAATACTACCAAACAGGTCAAACTTGTTTCAATAAAGGCTGCTCTGTTCCAGGAAGCCAGAAGAGCTCAGTCCACAGAGGATTCTCATTCTCCTCTGTAACACTGAGGGAATGAAAAGGGAAGAAACAGGAGGACAAGGTTTCTTTTCCAGCACCAGGTTCACTCAGCATTAGCCTCCTATTTAGGTCAAGAGGTGTAACAGGAACTGACAGCTGGTAAAGTGAGGGGAACAACAGAAGAGAACAATCAAGCAGCTCTCTAGACTTCATCCATGAAAACCTCTGGCAGAGCAACTAACAATTTATTTTAACAACTTAATTGTGAGGGAAGGAAGGATGGGGGGCAAGAGGTGCAGAGGAAACCCAAATTTCCTCTCCAACCTCAGGAGAGCCCCTGACACAGTGGCCAGTTGTACATTCCTGCTTGATATGCAACAAAATACCAGCAATTAAAAAGTAGCTTGGAACTAAAAGCCAGATCCTGAAGCAACTCAATGCTTCTGAGGGAGTAGATTAGAGAGTCCAACTGCTTTTTATCCAGATCTCCCACCTGCACTATAACCATCCATTTCAGAACAAGCTAAAGCTCTGGAATTGTGTCAGTTAGTGCCTCCAGGACATCAGCTGGAGAAGGATGCTGTGATCTACTCACCCACACAAGTGACTTGAAACCATTACAGTAGTGCAATCTTAGAGGAGCAGATAGTTTGGTTCCTTCTCCAGGGCAGAGGAGAAGGTAGGGAGTGTGCAAAGGGGAAAGAAAATGAGTTAAAAAAAATTTTGCCTTCAAGCAGCTGTGGGATGTTTATCTCTCAAATCCCAATGCCAGAACCTAGATAAAATCAGCTGTCTGTGTCCTATCCCACCCCAATCTGGGGCTTCATTGACTGAATCTGAGTCAGAGGGGAGCAGTACCAGCTGTCACAGAGATGGAGGTTCAAGAGATTTCCTTGTCTCTTGATCTTTGCTTGCCAGACACTGGACTCCTCGGTCCCTGACACATATAAGCCCTATTAGGAGTAAAGCAGCAATCCCCACATTGATTTTCTCCTCCATTCAAAGGTCATTTCTTCTCACCAGCACCATCTACCTCACCCCAATTTCTGTCCAGAAGAACAGCAACAAACTTCACTGCCTGGGCCCTGCTCAGAGGCCAATTAATCAGTCTTGATCCTTATCCTGATCCCAAGACTCCCCCATCCTGCGTCTGAGGCAAGAAGCTGACTCATTCTGAGTCATGCTTGTCAAGGGCTCCTTGGCCAGTTTGATAGTAATTGGAGTGGAGAAAGGGGAGCATTTGGGTGAAAGGGGACTGAAATGGCCTTTTGCTTCCTTCTAGTTGATCAGAGGCTTTTCCCTTTCCTCAGGGGTTCAAGCTTGCTCTTTGTCTGCCCTCCAGAGGCGCTCCTTGACTTCCAAGGGCAGGGTGTTGAAGAGGTCCTCCTCCACCACGAGCCCACTGCGTTTGAGCAGCGGACACTCCCCCAGCTCCACGGGCAGGCACTCCAGGCGGTTCCCTCGCAGCTCGATCTGCGACAGGTTCGTCAGCTCTCCCACCCGGGAGGGCAGCGACTGCAGCACGTTGTTCCCCAGGTGCAAGGTTCTCAGCTTCCTGCACTGGAACAACTCTGGTGGGAGACTCTCAATCTGAAAAAAAGAAAGCAGTCATAGGCAAAGTCACCAGCAGACACGGACACGCCTTCACAAGTGACCAACGAGCCAACACGAAGCTCCGAGGTTTAGAGTCAGTGTTCTCAATCATCCACTTCTCCCTTGAGTGAGTTCCTGCTCTGGGTGCTTCCAGCACTATGATTGTACTGATTGCTCCTTCGGACACTGCGCTAGTTAGAGGAGATCACCTATGATGGTGGCTAAAGCAGATATTGTCTCCAAGGCCAGGATTAGAGGACCAGAAACCTGCTCACAGCTGGTCTATGCTGAGACATACTTTTATCTGTATTGGCTTCTTTACATCTCAAATCCTTTATTCTGTCATTGAATCTTAGTTCCTTTGCTTTAAGAAGCCATTCTACAGTTGACATTAGACTGAACAAAGACTGGATTTAATCAGGACCTCCAGCTGGGTTGTAAGGTGAGCAGAGGCTACATGGGTACAACCTCCTGGCACTGAGAACCAGGAATCTTTTTCCATCATTTCAGTACAGCTGTGAAATGCTGCAAAGACTTTCTAGGCTCCAAGTCACAGGGGATTTTTACAGTGCCAAAACACAACAACAACAAAGCCACCAGCTGTTATCTATCCCAGCACCACCTTCAGGTAACCACAAATCACTAATTTAATAAGATTTATTTCTAGCAAGTCCTTGTAATAGTCCAGTCCTCACAAAGAATTTCTTTCTATGGCAAAGGTTTAGCAAAGACCAGGCTAGAAACGAAATACAGCGACTCAGGAGTCTCCCCTTAATACAAAGTCTCAGCTTGGAGGTAATCATTTGCCTTTAAAAGCAAACATGACTTTTCTACAACTCAAATTATGTATCATATCATTCATGGCTAAATTAGCCTGTAATCCATTCTGAACGAGGAGGAGTCTAAGGAAAAGCCAAGATGAAACCAGACCAATTAGAGACAATTCAATGCAGTCATTGTTACTGGTACTGGAGTGTTTTGTAAACAGCAACATACGACCACAGATTCTTGAAAATAATAGAGTTATTTGAGGGACAAGTATTGGTTTAGGAAGGAAGCAATGTGTTATAACAGCCTGCTTTCCAGAATGGGACAGCAGTGCCAGCCAACTCCAGAAGTCTCTATTTACTAGGACTGCTAAGCCAGGAGAGGACATCTGAGACAATTCCTGGCCTTGGGAAGTGCCAGTCTACCAGTCCTCGTGTTTCTTGCTGTCACCATTTATTGGGAGTAACCAGGCTGCCAGAGCCCCAGTAGTTCTGGCTCTCCCAGTACCTGGTACAGGCTGGCTGTTCCATGGGATCCTCACCACCTTTTGTTCCTGAACACTCCAGAGCAAAGGCTCCTCCAGCCTTCCTGGTGCATTTTTTTTTTCCAGAGAGAAATAGGTGGTGCCACATTGTGCTGCAGGAAATGGAGCTGCCTCTAACTCCTCTCCTCCACAAAATGCTCCATCCCAAAACTGCAGAGGATACACTGCATTTTAACCCCTGGGAAGCTGTGCTGGGAAGGCTGCCAGAAGGCAAATGGTGCAGAATTATCTGAGCTCTAAGCAGTAACATACCACAAAGTTTACCAGAGCTTCAGCCACCCACACAAACAGATGCACAACCCTCCAGTGCCAGGAAACCCCAGTGAGCAGCTGCTCAGCTGGAATTACCGAATGACTGCCCCTTGTCTGCCCCTACTCTGCAGAGGCACAAGCTTTCAGACACTAACCTCAAAATATGGCTGGAGTTTAAGAACCCTGTCTAATACTGAAATGCATTAGCAATTAAATACTTGATTTGAGAGCACTTCTGTGAAAAGCCAAACCACACTCAAGCTGTTCTGTGTTCTCACAAGCAGTGTGGCAGTGTTCAGCCAGGAACAGACCTTGCCAATAGCAGGAAGGACCTCCATGCATGATAGTGAAAATTAGCGCTGCTCCAGGACAATTCTGCTTGGTCCCTGAAGAAACCAGAAGCACCTAATTACATCTCTCTGCAATTTGTACTTATGTTAGAGGCTCTTTCAACTTCAGGGGATAATAAACTCAAAGAGAAAAAGAGAGTCTCCCAGGAATTTGCAGACAGAATGAATGAAAGCTTCAGTTTTGTTAAATGGTAAATGAAGTCTCCTTAGTAATGAAGTAATGGTAATTGAAGTCCCCTTAGTTTTAAACAAAGGAACAAAAAATTAGACACGGGTATAGTTTGCTTTAAGCAAATAAACACCCTCCAACACAAACCAAGAAACAGTTTATGGTAATCAGGCAGCAGAGCACACTTGGTCATCCTCTGTAATCTGCCCTGCACTTAGACTGAAACAAAAAGCACACGTTCACAAAACCAACCTATGGAGTCCTCCCTGCAAATGCAAAGTACTCTAGGCAAAGCTGTAAGCCAGACATGCATCCCCTACATGGCTGCTCCCATAGTGTATGCATACGTCTGAAGTAGACAGGTTTAAGCGCATAGTTTTAGATTAGAACTACAGTTTCTCAGATCTCCATTTTAAGCCCAAAATCGATGTCAATCTAGAGACTACGTGCTTCCAAACTGTAGAGAAACAACTGACTTGCAGGGTTTCTAAACAGCCTCCAACTGGCACTTGGAAGCAGTCTCACTGTTAAGAGAGGAAAGGCAACGGAACAAGGACTCTTGGAAGACAGGCTTGCCCTGGAGCTATCTGCAATGTTTGGCCTTAGATAAACCCCTCAAAAAGATACAAAAGCAGTGCCAGTTGTATCCACAGACCATTGTGGGATGCTTAATCACACAGATAACTGAAGCGCCAGCGCTATTCCCTCACACAGCGACTCAGCTCTTTGCTCACTTACCCTGTTGGCTGTCACAGCCAGATTCTGCAGGTTTTGAAGAAGTCCAACATCTGGTGGTATGAAAGTTAAGTTGTTGTGGCTGAGATCCAAGTATCGGAGCTTTCGGCAATAGAAGAGCTGGGTAGGGATCTTTTCTATCTTGTTACGGTTCAGGTAAAGGCGTTCTAGGTTGGTCAGGTTGCCTATCTGCATGGGGATGTAGGCAATGTGGTTGTACCACAGTTTAAGGCAAGTGAGACGGTGTAAGTGCTGGAAGCTGATGATTTCCTCAATGGTCTTTAGGTTGTTGTCCTTCAGGTCTATTTCCTGCAGGTTGTGGAGGCTAAAGATAGAGTGAGGAATGCGTTCCAAGTCACACCGGATCAGCTCCAGCTCTGTCAGGTTGACCATCTTCTTAAGGCTGTTGAGGACAATGAGCTTGGTGCCCTCATTGTTGATGGAAAGCTTCTGAAGATGCACACCAACATCTGTCACCACCTGTGGCAGCTTGGTGAGGTTACTCTTCATCCTCAACACCTTCAGCCTCTTCAGCTCCCTCAGTCCATCTATCACAATGTACCGGTTGTTTTCAGCACTCAAATTCCCTGTCAGGTGAAGCTCCTCTAGCGTCTTCAGGCTATAAATCCAAAGAGGAATCTCCTTAATGTCTGTGAACTTGATGTGGAGAGATTTCAAATTCTCCCTCAAGAAGGCAAGGGCAGGGGCCTCAATTTTGGCAGCTGTGTGGTAGAGCCACAGTTCCTTAAGGCTGGTGAGCTGAGCAATGCTGGGGGGAATAGTGACATCAGGGATAAGCTCCAGCTTCAAGACCTCTAACTCAATGAGGTCAAAGACTGTGTCAGGAATGCCACTCAACATGAAAAGATGCAATTCCAGCTTATCCTGAGAGTTTTTGGTGATCCTCTGGCGTAGTTTCTCCAAAGTCCACTCATTGTTGAGGTTCAGCTGCCGCAGTTTGTTCTCGCTCACCTCTGACAGAAAGACAGCAAAGCGCTTGGAGTAGAGGGGGTCATACTGATCAATCAGATGGAGCATAAAAGCGAAGTCATTTTTCACATCAGGAATGTCACTGTAACTGCTCTCCTCCCGGATGGACTCAAAGGAGTATTTCTTGAGCGACCGCCTCAACATCCACCACAGCGTGTACATGCAGATCAAACCATAGAAAATCACCAGACTGATGTAGAAAGAAGCCAAGATTTTGAAGAGAGTGGCCAAAGGATGAGCACAGCGGTACATCCTGTAGCCAGTCAAGCTCTCAATGTCCACTTTACAGTCTACATCAAACGTTATGTTGTTGACATAGTACACAGTATAGCAAATTATCAGAATGAACTTGATTACTTTGATTATGGTCTGTCTCATGTACAGGCGATAAACTATATCTCCCTCTTCTACATGAGTACGGAACTTTTTCACTTTCTCAAAGAGTGCTTTGGCTTGCTCACCTTCCTTTTTGTCCAAGACACCAGTCTCAGACCTGTCCACAATCCCTTGCTCAATTCGAGACTTTGTTCTCTGCAGCATGGGAACGGTGGCTTCCACATCCTCACTGACCGTGGAGGATTTCTTGTCCATGGAGCCATTCATTTTTCCAAATGCTGGTTTGGTATCACTCTCTTCCACCACTGTCTCAGACAATGCTCTAGTTGTCCATGGAGAGTCAAAACACTTAAGCAAAATAGACACAAAATGCTCCAGCTTGGAGCTGGTCCTTGGGAACTTGAACCAGAAGTTGCTACAAGCCAGAAAGATGAGGGTATGTAGCAGCACTAGATAAGGAAAATACTTGGCAAACCAGTGAAGACGGTTCTCATAACACACCGCATCCACGTAGTTGTACTGGTGCCGGTCCAGATCGTATCGGATCCCTGTCGGCCCCGAGTCGACAGAGGGAACAAGACTAGTGTTGTAGTAGGTCCGCTCCGGGACTGCCACTGTCCATCCCCTGGCAGAGTCATTGCAAGAGTCTTTGGTAATCCATTTACAGGGCAAGCAAATCATCTTGTCCTGGGTGACCTGGAGCGTCCCTCCGAACACAGCGATCATCAGCATCACGATGGAGATGTAGTCGGTGAAGACGTCCCACCACGGCTTCAGGATGCGGTAGGCTGGCTGAGTATCAGCAAAGTAGCGCAGCTCGGTGACTGGAATCATGATTCACCTGGAAGCAAACCAGAAACAGCTTCAGAAGGGTTTTGTTCTGCTCTTCAAGAGGGCATGAGAAAACACGTGTTAAGTGCTGGCACAGCAAAACTGGGATTAGCTGAGATGAAATTCCAAGTAACTGTGAGACAAATGAATGAGGCTGCCTGTGAGGCATCTGCTACAGCCTAGGCAGTGAAGCTTGTTCAGCCTTCCCTGACAGACAAACTGGCACTAAACCTCAGAACTGGTACTCACTGCTCACAGTCTGTGGGGTAAGACACACTTAAAGAAAGCTCACAGGGCAGACTTAACCTCCTTGACCAGGCCAGTATTAGGAAATTCACTGTTTTATCTAAGGATTTTATTTCAAGGATGAAGGAATTTGCTAGCACTGTTAGAAGTGATAAAATCTACACACAGAGCATATTTATCATTGATTTCTTACTGCTTACATAAAATTCTGCATATGGCTGGTTCTCAGATTGAAGGGGCAAGGAAAAATATCTACATACAATACAGTTTTTATGTTTCCTATAACCACTTCATTGATGCAACTCATTATGACACTCAAAGCAAGCTGGAAAAGAGAACAAACATTGCTCAATATCATGACTTTTCCAAGAAAGTAATTTTGGTTTCCTTCTTTTGTGTTAATTCTCAAAGGAAAGATTAGCTACTTGCCTTCTGAGAAATTCAGTACTGAAACGCTGTAGCAGCTGGGTTTTTGCCTTATTTACTCCAGAAACAGAGAAAGGGGAAAACATACTCCGAAGAATTTGCTTCTCTGACCAACCACTCCCACCCAGAGTTCATCTCAGCTGGGATTTAAGTGTCACAAGGGAAACCAAAAGGTTCTGGGAAGCACAGGCCTGATGGCAGGGCTTGTTCTCTCCTTCAGACTTGCAGATGAAACTTCAAGCATGCCCTTCAACAAGCCATAGAAAGCCCTAAAGCCTGACTGATCCATGGATGATGGAGCTCACAAAATTCCCCTCTTTAACAGGCAACACAAAAGAACATGGAGTCACTGTAACTCAATCTAACGATGGTGAAAAAGCAGTAATACCACAGCAACCTTCTAGCAAAGTTCAGGAGCAAGACAAGCACTAATCCTTCCGTCATTTTGAACCTCACACTATTCAAGTATAAAGGAGAAAACAAAAATTCAATCATGTTACTCCAGGCCATAACATTTCATTTATACAGACAGTCCAACAAGTCCTGAGGGGCTGAAAGCTCAATATCACTGGCTGGGACAAAGCCTTCTGTGACAAGGGGGGGTGTGTCCACACCACCTGCTTTGGTAGAATTTGAGTTTTTATTTCAAATTAACTTCCATCACTGAACTGCAAAGAAAGCCATTCATAACACAAACTCAAGAAGAACCACATTCCCTAGAGACACTAAATACAGAACTATTCTTCTGTTTGCTGTTTACAACAATAAATAGTCCAATGACAGCTTTGGCTCAGCGCTACTTGGAAGGTTTCAAGCAACTACAGGTGGTAGATTGCTAGATCAAGACCATTCCTGAAGTCATGTTTTTCTTTCTGCCCATCCAGGTCCAACACTACATTAGTACATCACAAAAGGCAGACTGGGGAAATGCCTTTTTTTTTTTTTTAGTGGGTGATTTGGAGAGAAAAAGTGGCACTATCTGTTCTAGAAATTCAGTAAAACAAGAAACAGCAAATCTATTAATGATCAACC
Organism: Donacobius atricapilla; assembly: GCA_013397315.1. Classification (NCBI taxonomy): domain Eukaryota; kingdom Metazoa; phylum Chordata; class Aves; order Passeriformes; family Mimidae; genus Donacobius; species Donacobius atricapilla. The sequence continues at coordinate 396,952 of WBMY01008180.1, read as the reverse complement.
AGTAAAGTCATAAACGAGTGATGAAAACAGCCATCTAGTGCACTATCAGAGGAAAAAAATGTCCTGTAGGATTGCAGAGCCCCTGAGAAGTGGCTACACACCTCTGCAGAGGGAACTGCACTGAACTGGGCAGGAGACTTGAGCATCCACAGGAATGGGAAGCAAGCAAAGCTGAACTTCTGAGCACCTGAGCAGCCAGAGAAGAGTGACAAGATGTTCAAAGCCTCCCTCCCAGCCCCGTGACTACCTTGCTGCAAGCCCTGGGCAAGGCATTTCAGCTTCCTCTGCAGAATCCATCTGCCTCAGGGAGGGAAGAGCCCATGTGTGAGACAGATTTAGGAGAAGCTGTCTGTGCCTACTACAGAAACAGTAAGTGCAGGATAAAGCAGGGCACAGAAACTCTCTACACACCAGAACACCTGAAATGAATCCAGCAGTTAAACAGCTATTCATGAAAGAACCTACTCTTTCTACTCCATATCATGGGGAAAAAATATGTTTATCTCTTTCCTTGATACCACTTCTCTTCAAAGATCCTTCCTGCTTCCTCCTTCATCCCTCTACACAGAGAAACTTGTAGGAAATATCAGACCCTTTATAGTAGGATTATAAAACTGGGATGATCTCTCTTCAGGAATTCATGACATTTGAAAACATTAGTTGTAGTGCTGCATTTACTGATTTTGCTCAATCCAGAAAATTCCTAATTCTTTCTTACAAGAAATGAACCTTCTACTCACTTTGATTTCTAGTTCAGGATATGTAGGAAGGAAACTAAAAAAATTAGGACAGCTGGCTCCCTAATTCTGCTTACCAGTTACATGGGGTAGGAAATCCCCTTTTACACCGTGCACTTACAAGACAGCTAAAAAAAAAAATATGAGCATCCTTCGAGAACCTATTACAGTTCAGTGTCAGCAATTAACAGGGTGGAGCAGGAAATCTCCCGCCTCCCAGGAACAATGACAGGGGCACTAGAGGAAGAAAAGAACATTGACAGCAAATTCCCACTTCTGGCAGCACTGGAGACCCCATTCAAGCCCCAAAGAGGAACAATAAAACTAGGGGCCACCTTTGCAGGAGCTGGAATTTGCTATGTCTTATCTAATCTTATTCCCAGCATCTGCAGTAAAAGGGAAAAGTACTCAGCAAAAACTTGAAAAAGGAGATGGGGAAAGTCACATCGTTCCCCACCCAGATTCCCTGTGCGCGCAACACAATTCAATTCCTGATGGTTCTACAACAGGAGATGTATCCTGTCATCAAACATCTTTATTTTGTGAACTCCATCTTGCAATAATTTTCAAACAATTCTTGTTCCAACATTCTCCATGCTGGATTAGAGCAGTTTTGCTGCTGGGGTGGATGACAACAGCAGATTAAAAGCCAAATTCTCAGGGGTCATCTGTGTCACTGGATTCTCCCATGCTCAGAAGGACTCTTTCCACAAGGACTGGGATTTCCAGCACTCTATAGGAAGAAAACACGCAGGTAGCTGGAACACCAACTCTCCCAACATGGGCAAGAGAACAGAGATTTACACGGAGGGTATTATTCTGGCACAGGACTGTGAGCAATGCTTGCATGAAGAGAGCTGGCCAGAAATAAAGTTACCTCCCTTGGAACCAAGAGCAGACCAAGATCCCCCGGACCAGCACACAGGAGACTTTAAGCTTCTGCTCTTTTTTAGAGTTGGATTCCAGGACACTTTGTCAGCAGCCAAAGACTCACTGTGAAGAAGCTTAATTTGCCACTTCTATCACACAGCCTCCCCAAGGGCTGAGCACAGAACATCTGAACTGAGTGACTGAGTTTCTGGACAGGAATAGCTATGGAAAAGGAAGTTCAGTGTCAGAGCAGTGCTGGTGAAGAAGGATCCAAGCTCCTTCGTATATAGTTCAAACTGCAGAACCTGACAGCTGGAGCTCAGGAACAGGCAATGTCTTTGCAATGTCATTACCTCTGCCACGGGGAAGACATCAATATTGAGGCTTTGAAAGAGTGCTTAAGTTTAAGGACAAGTTGACTTCACTAAACTTGCATAAGCTGACACATCTAAACTTCTCTGTCTAAACTCCTGTCAGCTTATCAGACACATAAGAAAGTAAGTTTTCCAAGGGTGTAATTAAACAGACATGCTTTAGGAGGGGGTTAAAGGGGGAGAATCTTACAATTGACTGTCTCAAAAGATGTTTCAAGTTTTGCATTCCACAGACCTTTCCTTGCCACCACACAGTCCCTGAGCAGGCCCCCGTCCCCTGCCCCTCGAGAAATGACTTTACATTGGACGGCTTCAGCTACATCAAGCAACACTACTTTGAGCTTTTCTATATCCAGTATCGAACCATCTCAGGACAGTTTAGAGCAGCAACATCTGAGATTGTTCAGTAAAAGATCTGCATGCTAAAGCCTCACGGTCATACAACAGGATCAATCCAGCCTAGATAAATATGCTCCTGAAATATTTACACATTCTATGTTTGGCTACTACATACCTCTCCAGGGCCTGCAAATTCACCTGGATCCAGATCTGCACCCCAGCAGGGACCATCCCTGCCTCAGCCTGCTGGGCACAAACCTCCAGCCTCCCCAGTAATGCTGAACAGGCTGATCCAAGTGGAGGAACAGCAGTTCCAGACTTACATAACCAGCCTGCCAAACCTACCCACCCTTCAGCCAACCATAAGCATCACCAAGTACTAATGCTATGTTTTACCAAACACACCTGGAGGAGAAAGAGAATCACTCATGTTGGAATAACAGGGACATTCTGAACAAACCACACCTACACAGTAAAAGCAGTCAGAAACAAGATTAAACGTATCTAGCTGACAGACATCATAAAAGCAGCAAGTACCTTCTAAAAGGCTGACAGAGCTGAGACCATGAATGCTTCCCACAAACCACAGGAATTAGCAGAGTAACTATTCTCTGATTTAGACAATTCTTCTACCCAAAACCACTTAATTTCAACAACTGAAGACTGACCTACTGTCAACAGACACCTAGCTGAACAGTGCTTCACATTCCTGCCTGCAGCTGCTGGCCAGCACATCCAGCTTGGGCTAGAGTGAACAGAAACAACATCGCTGTTCTGTTCCACTGGCCAGTTTGTCAGCTTGACTCATCATTGCTGAATACTTTATCCAGCCTCCTCTTTCCTGTTGGCCATTCTTTTACTAACAAAGCTAGTGGCCAAAAAGCACTGATATGCACAATCTCAGGACGCACACAAGAATGCACAAACCTCCCTGATTTGATTATGATTTGAAGAAAATCCTCACCTTTAGTCACGTGCAGCTTTCAAGTGAATCAGTCTCACAAAACAGCTCTGGGTAAGTAGATGTGGATGAATTTTACATTGAATCTTTCAACCCTTCAGTTTCATCTACACATATTTTCAATTACCGGTTGATTTCATTTTAAGATGGTGGACCGCAAAGCACAAATCAAACCCTGCTGACAGAATTTCTTACCTCTCAGAAGCCCAGAGAAAGAGGGAGTTGATCAGGTGCTGACAGAATCAGAGGTGGATAAAGGAAATAAAAGCCTTGATGCTTTCAACACTACAGCCCTGATTATTAACTAGCTACAACATGTTACAGTAAGTTTTCCACAGAGCAGAGCTTCCCTCCTCAGCAAGCTGCCACCTGAAATCCTAAAGAAGGTCATGACACAGAGCTCTTTGTTCAAAAATCAGGAAATGCAAGAGCTTACTGGGCAGAAATAGGACTGGGAATTTATATTTCTCCTCCCCCTTGTTTATTAGGTCCAGAATTAAGAGGGGAAAAAAAAAGAGAGTCTGAAAACAGAGCTGCTTTCAGGCACCCCTCAGAAAACCTTCCAAGCTCAAGGACATCCACATGATCAACTGGAAAAGCCCAAGACATGAGATAGAACAACTCAAGTTGTTTCATCCTTTTCTGCTTAGAACAAAACAGCAGTGAAGCCATATGCCAAAGCCCTAAATAACCATTATCCCTGTATCAGGCCCCTTCTGCTTTAAAAAGATAAACCCCTCCTGTGAGACATCTTCTGAGGCAGAGAAGTGAAAATGAACACTAAATGCTCTTTCAGGTCCTCTCCAACCCAAACCACTCTATGATTCCATGTCAAGTTAAAAGGGTCATTTATCATTTAGACAAGGAGAGTGGTGGAACAGCAGCTGCCAGAACTTCCACTCCTCTCTCAGTGGAACAGGCAGTGAACCCAGCACTGAGAGCAGGGTAAGGTGCTTTTCACAACATTCAGCCCCACCCAAGCCACAAGACCCAGCAGGATGAAGTGAATCCACTGCATCACACTGCCTTCACTGAACTCCATTAAAAAGAATAATCCACCTACAATAGGGGTAGCATTTTATCATCTTTACAGCTACCCATTAGTTGACTCTTTCTGTCAGATGCAAGGCTGTCAGTCTTAAGTCTAGTGCAACAGCTCCTGTTTACCATCACACAACCACACGTGTCCTGACAAGCACAGGGAAGAACAGCTGCACCACCAGAACAATCCATGCTAGACTTGGCTTGGCCTGCCGCATGTTCTGCCTCCTGACAGTGTTTTGCCCCAGCTGCACAGAACTGAGCACAGTCTGCAGTTACCAGCATCACTGACACTTGGGGCAGGGACTGCATGCTGGTGTTGTAAATTTAAGTGTCATCAGATGACTTACAACACTGATGTAAACCAGAGCAAAAATGGCTGTGCCAGCTTATAAATTATAAATGGACACGGCCACAGGCTTCCTATCCAAAATTCATTTTCTCTTTGCCATTATAAAAGTGCTTCAAGGACGGGGCATTGAAGCTGTCTTGGAAAAGACTGGCTTTTTCCAACAGGACACAATGAAGCAGTCCCTTGTGCTGCCTAATACAAGTGATTGAATTAATTCTGTCAGTAACCACTCAAGAAAACCAGAACAGTTCCAAGCACCTCACAAGATGCAGGAGAGGGCTCTTCAGCACCAAGAGCTGGAGGAACCAGCTGTTCTCTGTGGGAAGGGTAGACAGAGCAGAGCTTTGGCATAAGTAACAACAGGGAAGAAATCAACACTAAATTCAAAGTGTGTAAAAGCAAGGATAACTTAATTCATTACTGAGAGACTGTCACAACAGGCACAAATCCATGGGTGTTACCACAGCTATTTTTAAGCTCCAAGAGATGAACCAGTCTGGATGAAAGACAACACAGACAAGAGTAATGCAAGACTATCAAGACAAACTATCAGCACACTAATATTTTGCTCCAGTCTGAGCAAAGAGGAGCAAGTTCCTCTTCATATATTCCCTATAGGGCTTGCCCCCAGGACCACCAGCTCCAAAACTGTGACTTCCAGCTCAGATCATTTTCTGACTATATTAGTTAATAAAGAACAGACCACCTCACCCTGCATCATCAAGGCCTGATAAAACCACAGCTCTAAAGGCGGACCTGTTAACTAGTCCAGCACACATCTCTAGTGTGCACAGAAATAGGCTGAAGCTACAGGTGCAGCAGCCACCACAGGAGCTTTGTGAATTGCCAAGGTAATTTTATAGCAGATGTTAACAATGATTGGTACACAAGGTGAGGGCAGCACTGTTACTTCTGCAAGGGGGTCAGGACTGAATAGCTTTTAGTTTCAAAAGCAGTTTCAGAGCAGCAGGAAGGGCAGATATAACTCAGGTATAAGAACTGAATTTCTAGTTGCAATGTGAGACACATACACCACATCAGCTGTTTAAGAAAAAAGCTGCTTGGAAGCATTCAAGATACACTCTCCAAAGCATGTAGACTGCTGAAAGCCTGTTCAGTAATAGTGTGCATATCCTAAACTGAGGCTGGGTTTGAAAACACTTGCAAAAATGTATAAAGGGAGACTCACCACACTGCAACTGAAGACTCTGAATTTTAACCATTACCCAAAAAATAGCTGTGCACACCTCTCCTCACTTTAATGATTCCCAAACAAAAATCCTAATAAACCCTTCTCCAGCACCACTCACCAAATAGTGCCCCTCTATTTTCTGAGATACCATTTAAGCTCAATTAAACACAAAAAGGCTTGCTTCTGAAGTACTCTACTGAACAAAAACCTTCTTTAGTATGTGGAAGAAGCACAGAAAGGCTTCTAAAAAGCCTGCTCTAATCCCACAGCAATAATTTGATACATGTGACCTCCAGTGCTTATTTAAAATTTTTTAAAAATAGCATCAGGGACCCCAAGCCACAGCCCATCTCTCCAACCGCCTGCAGCAGTTACTAGAATGTAACTGGCTTCAAAAAGTCACCACTGGAAGGCTTCAGGCACTCACATCTCAAGCATGGCAACATCAGCTTTTAACACATGTTTTCTGGCATGCTTGAAGGAAATATTTATGCATGTTGTCTTTGACCTACAAGAACTAAAATAATTTTTCAAATACCACGACAAGAAAAAAAAAAAGTCAGTGAACTGCCAGAACACCAGACAAGCCTTAGGGGTTTCTTCTATTCTGGAATTAACACACTGCACATCCCTGCTCAGAACACGGCCAAGCTGGACAGAACTTCCCTTCCTGAAGATGGGCACAGAATTCTGCAGTCCCTTTAATCACTGTCCCAGGGCAGAACCAAGGAAGCTGGGAGATTCCTGGAATTAGTTTCTGCCATTGCCTAACTGACACCCACACAGGCGAGTACTGAGTGCACTGCGAAAAGCTGCCTGGAGACGCCTATACAGGAGGACAAACATCACCCCATGGGAAATGGAAGGGCACCCACCAAACCCAACAGCTCTCCCCATTTCTCAGTTGCATTTCTTTCAGGCAGCAGTTACCAAGACATTGACTGGGCAGTCTCTGTATTCACTGTTAAGTGCAGTGAGAAGTCAGGGTTTACATGGCCAGGAGTTAGTTTAATGGGTGATTATATACAGTTATATTCTACTTTGGACAAGGCTCAGTTCCTTTGTCATCTCCAAGCTGGCTAAGGGCTCCCAGAATTTAATTACCACAATTAAATACCACCACTCTCCCCACCACCATCTGACCAACCACTTTTCCTCCATTTCAATTATCTCATGCACTGTGCTTTGTATATATGTTTAAGCAGGACCCTGGTCTTCTTTTGGGGTTTTTTGGGGGTGGTTTTTTTTTGGCTTGACCACTGAGAGCTGGCCCAGAGCCCTCACCTTGCAGCAGGGTTCTGCTATCTGCACGTCAGTTCTCTGTGCTGGAAGTGGCTGATATTCCTGCGTGCTGGATCCTGACCGAGTGCTGGAGCGCTGCACTCCCCACAAGCCATGGGAACAGTTTCCCTGAAATAAAACACAGATTATCAGCAAAAAAGAGGGGATCAGGTTCACAGAGGGACATGTAAAGCTCAGCAAACAGTATCTAAGAAGCCACAAACAACTCAGAGGGTCACTGGGAGCCACAAAGAGACATGCTGATACTTAGAAACATGGCAAGAACACTAGGAGCCAAGTAAAACTCAGCAGGAAGGAATTTCCAGCACCTGTTATTCTAAAAGAAGTTACCAAAAAGCAGGTGTTGCAGACCCAGCCAATATAGATGCTGAATACCAGAATCACAACTAAGCCTACACAAGAAGAGACAGAATAACAAATCATTGTCAGATAGGGAAAGGGATGACTTTACTGCCTATTTCCTAGTCTGAAAAGCCTGATCCACTTTAAATGTTACTATCAGGAGTATCAGAAAGCATAGATCACACTCCTAACCACTCCTGATTCAAGCAACTGCCCCCTTCCCTCACAACAGGGATCTTCTCGAGGAGGAAGCAGTTTAGCACCATCAACAAAAACTACAACAGGGCTGGGGTTTTTTCCTTCTTCCTGCATGTCAGCACGGGGCATGGGAAAACAGACAAGGGAGCAGATCCTTCCAGGGATCTCTCAAGCGTCCAGCCTCCCAGCCACGTAGGAGAGGACTGCACAACATCGGAGAGCATTATGTCAACAACAGGGAGAAATGAAAAAGAACAGACATCAGTGGGAGAAAGTCCAACCCCATAATGCCGAAGATGTCCGAGGGTTCATTCCTCTTGATCCCAAAGTTACCATTCAGGCTGACAGATTTGGAAGTAACACCCTGGAAACCGAAGCTATTGCACTTTAGCCGTACACAGCGCCGCAAAGGCTGCACCAGGAGGAAAGGACTCCCTGACCTTCTCCCCGCTCCAGGCAATTTGGGGTAGCCTCAACCCGGCACACCTCGGCACCAGCCCTCGCCACTCCACCGCGGCTTTCCGGATACAGAAAGAAACATCCTCTGCGAGATATAAATAAACCCCACCGCGCTTCCGCCCGCAGGTAACACACCGCGGCGTCCCCCGCTCGCTGGGGGAACCCTGCGCGCACCCCGGCCCTGCCTCGCCCCGCAGCCGGGGCAAGGACCCCCCGCTCCGGGCGGTGGGAGAGAAGGGACGGCGGGACACGGAGGTACTGAGCGCTGCCTAATTACTCAGCAAATCCTTCCTGCTCGCCGCTTCCGAGCCCCCTCAGCCAAGCCTCCCCCGAGCCGGCGTCCCACCCCATCCCCTCCGGGCCACCGCCTCACAGGGAGACACATCCCCACATCCCGCCCGTGGCGTGAGGGCAGCGCGGCACACCCACCTGCCCACCGCGGCCACGAGAAGAACCCACAGCACCCACCTGCCCGCGACGCCCACCCTCCCTCACGCCGCTCCGGCGCCTTTTGTCCGCCCTGCCCGCAGCGGCCCCACCCCGGATCTGACCTCACATGGCGGCGTTGCCACCATCACCCTGTTCCGCCGCCATCTTAGGGGCGGGCACGGCGACGCGAGCGCGGCGCCATCTTTGTGCAGGGCGCGCTCCATAGCGGGTGGGCGGGAACAGCGCGGGGAGTGAGGGCGGTGGCGCCATCTTGGTGCCGGGCAGCGCTCAAAATGGCGCCAGCCTTAAAGGAGCCGCCTCAGCTCCGGCCGGAGCTGGGAGCATTCAGCGGCTGTCAATTTTGTGGTGCCTGAAAAAAAGTGATTCACTGGTAATTATTTTTATTTGTCTGATGAAATGGAGGACACTCTGTAGCACAATTTCTTTTCAAATTCATAAAGGCATTCGTTGTAATTTTATTACTGTACAACAAGAGGTTCTGAGTGGTTAAGTGCAGCCAATTTTAACGTGTATACACCAGTGATGTCTGCAATAATAAAGTAAGTGTATCTGTGACTTTCTAGGAATATTATATCTCTTGGCAACTTCCTGTAGCCACAGGCACAGGGACCTATACCAGAGGAGCTGGGATCCCGGTGCCAGGACATAGTGCTGTAGACCCTTATCAGCCCAGTACAATAGCTTTTTTTTTTTTCTTTTAAACTCAACTCTACTTAAGAATTGTTCATGTCCAGGTGCATTTGTTAAACTAAAATTACCTGAAGGAAAAGAAAGCTGTAACTTTCCTTGAGTTTTACAGTAAAAAGTGTAAGGTGTGTCCTTTACATCACTGACCTCATCCAGAAATTTATGCTGAATTTCAAGAGGGCATTAAGGTGAAGTTCCATGATACTATTGGACCAATATAAAGTCTAAATCCTGACAGAGATGGTGGGGGCTTGTGTCCATCCCTTTTTCTCCCTGCTCCTCCCTGCGCACATCTCTTTTTCCTTGCGGGACCTTTTGCCCTCCCATCCACCCTGAGCCAGTTCAACTACTCATGGACCTGACAGAAAATTGGCCACTTTTCTGCCAAATTGGCTGTTTGCTAATATATCTAATCAAACGAGTTCAGTTCAGAGGCAAATAACAACCAGGGAAAGCACAAGGCTGGTGGAGGACAGGGCAAAGAAAGGACAGGAAAAAATGCCACTGAGCCATCCAATGGCTCCAGATGTGACATGAACATTCTTACAGAACCAAGTTTTCCTTCCGTTTGTTTCAGTGTTTGAGTTAAACAGAAATTGAGAAAACACAGTTTTCATCTCCCTGCAGACATTCCCTCCTGCTTAATCACCTCAGGAATGCCTATGGGATGTCAGGGTTGCAATTGGGAACCTTTGGCACAGCGGATGCAGCCGCTTCCTCTCCCCATGGCTCACTTTTTCCTGCTGTGAAAGAGAGACTGAAATCATTCAGGAGACTCACACGACCTGACTCATCGGCGCAGGTCAAGCCTTGTCACAAAAGGAAGAGGGAAGAGAGGGCAGTTTTGTCTCAACACCTCACTGCAGACGCTGTCAGCTCTCAAACTAGGACAATACATAAACTGACTGATTATATTATACTAACAAGCAGCGACAAGGAATTATAAATTGTACCTTATCAAAATACTTGTGACCAATACCAACACGCAAAAGCTGATGCATAACTGCGAAAGCCAACATTATATTGCCATTTATAAAACAACCAAAGGATACGTCGCAATGGTTATGCCAGCACCAGCTTCCACCTGAACACAAGCTGGGCTATTTCCCCCAGGCAGCCAAACCCCTCCGAGCCCACAGAGCCTTTTCCCCGCCGGGGCTGTAGCTCCAGCCCTGCCTTCCTGCCCCGGCGACTCCTCCCAGGAAGTCCCGGAGCCGGAGGAGCCTTCGGGGCGGCGGGGCCGGCGGGCCGTGTGCCCGGGCAGCCTGCAGGGCTGTGCCCGCCTTTGCGGCGTCAAGCAGCGCGGAGCGGCTCCGTGTAAGTTGGTTTTGTCCCCGCTGTCCCTCCGGCAGCTGCTGTGTCCGCAGTGTCAGCTCCTGCTGCTCTCGCCCTGCAGCCGCCCCGGTCCTGCTCTCCTCCTGCGGCGCATCCTCCAGGCACAGCCGTGTCCCCAAAGCCTCCCGGGTGCACCCCCGAGCCGCCAAGGGGGGGAATTGAGCAGCACCGGGATGGAGGAGAGGGCTGCGACCCGCGGGCTGGAGGTGGTGAGTGGCCAGTCCCCGAGGTGACCTTCCGGCTGTCACCTGCCAAATCCTCTGCTCGGTCCAGTGCACCCTTCCAGAGTGAGCGGTGCTCCCTGCTGCTGCCCCCAGCCCTGTGCACGGCTCGTACGCAGCTCTGTAGTTCGCTGCAATCTGGTAAAGCCTTTTCTTGCCACCACACTTTGATTTGTCCCCTGCAGGGCAGGTCTGCGCATTCCAGGACTCCTTTGCTTTGCAGCCCAAAGCAGAGTCCCCCCACATCTCAGTGTCATGCAAGCACAAGGTGGAGATTTCATAGTCGTGAGCAATATGATGCTCTGGCTTCCCATTTTTCCATAAATTGTGCTATTTTTTTCCCACTTGGCAAAGAGATGTGAAACCCCACTAGTCTCAGCTGGCAGCTGCTTTGCACCTTTTTTAGAAATAACGAAAAATGCAGACACTGGGGACTTGCATCCTGCATGTAAGGATAGAAAGTGCCCTTAGGAATATTGAGAGCTTACCTGTGAGCTGATCAGCTTCAAACCTGCTTTAATTAATTTTTTGGCGATGGGTAAATTAATTAAAGGCTGGTCATAATAAAGGTGCATGCATCCTCCAGCCTCATTACTTTTATCTCAAGTACCTAATGAAATACTCACTTACTTTAGTTAAAATACTTCATGTTTAAGTAATGCTGTAGAATAGTTGAAGGAACCTGAGGTGAAGGAACGGGCCATATTTTAGACACATAAATTAATTCACTTGGGGCCTTGAAGGAAAGATAATCACCAAAATTGCCTTAGAGTTAGAAGGTGACATCCTGTAAATTGGAATAAAACTTGTGACTAAACCAGAACTGCAGCAGCTGAGAGATTCTCTGTGTGGGCCAGGAAGGTGAAAGTGCTGCAAGGGAGGAAGGGCAGAGGCAAGAGTTACCTGGGCTCAGTGACACTGGATGGGGAGCTGATGCTGAATACCAAATTCCCAGAGGATGCCCTCTCACTGAGGTCCATACCACTCCCATCTGTGCAGAGGAAAGTAAGGGAAGCCTGGATTGGGAGAGAGGAGGGCAAAAGTCATGGTTGTGATCCGGATTCTGTGTGTCATGGGCACAAAGTACAGCCCCAGCACTGTAGGACATTGCAGTGACGACACACAAAGCAGCTCATTTTGCCTTTTCCTCGCTGTGGCAGAACAACCTCTGCTTTGTGTCTGGGCCTGCCCCATCCCAGGTACATGTTTTCTTTAACCATGTGGAGCAATTGTCTCAGCCCCCTCCTTTGCCTCCGGGGAATTGCAGGTCTGTGCCTGTAGGAGTGGGACAGCAGGAGCCGTGGCATGCTCAGGAGAGCGGGACTGTCCCTGCGTCACTTCTTGCTGGAGAGGAACAGCGGTGCTGGACGTAGCTCGTGCTCCAGAGAGGTATGGAATGCCCACTGGAACTGCTCCTGGCTAGCAGCCTGCCCAGGACAGCTCACCTTGGCAGCAAGATCAGACAGAACACGTCAGGAATAGCCACTTTGGTGCAACTTCCTCTGCACCTGCTTATTTCCAGGGAGCATGTTTAAAGGATCCTCATAAGTAAGAGGATATCCTTCACAGAGAAGGCTCCTTGTTTGTGGAGTTGCTTCATCTAATGATCTCTACTAGAGCCTCTTGGCTTGCAAAGTACTTGGAAAATATCAGCATCCCATTCAGAGATCCCAACATGCAGAGCAAGGCAGTCACACACAGCAGAGTCAGTGGTAGAAGATCATGGATGCCAAGTCTTCTGCATTGGCACTCAGCTCTCCTGTGTGGCTGCCAGGCAAACTGCGCCTTCTGTCTGGGGAGCAGAACAGGCTGAAACAGATCTGAGGGCTGCATGCTCCTGAGCCCGTGTTGCTCTCCATGGCAGCATCACACACAAGCTGGGGATAGGGTGGGATGGAGGGGACATCAGGAAAAGAAAGTGTTTGTTGTTTCTGCTCCTGAAGCAGACAAGGCCTTTCCTCAGAACTGGAAATTTCAAGGCTTTAAGGCACCATCTTCCCACTGATTCCCATCATACTTGGTCATCTGTTAAATTCTCTGACCTGTGGCCTGCAGCAGTCCCACCTTGCAAGAACAACACTGGAGCTGTTAATATGTTACCTCCAGCTATCCTTTACTTCCCAAGCCATAAATCCCTCTGCTCCCACCCAAATNAGGGAGAAGGGAGAGGGAGAGGAGCGAGTGACTTCTGCTTTGTCATTGGCTGCCTGCCTGGCACCAGGGTAGAGCAGAGTCCACCTCATGCCCTCTGAAACACAGGGCTCCTTGGCAGAGTGTTTGCAAAGATCTCTCATAAGGGCTGAAGCGGTATAAAAATCTAAGGACCTCAGCACAAAATATCCTTGGGGCACTACCCAAATTCTGGTGCAGTGCTGTGGGAACAGCAGAGAGGAGCAAGTAAGTCCTGCTGCAGCTGAGTGTTGGGAGGAGTACTGTACTCCCGCACAGTACTGGCACAGCAGAGCACAGAGCCCTGCACATCCCAGCTCTGCATCTCACCTCAGCTGCTTTCACGTGCTTTCCTTGTTCCAGTTCAAATGTATTTTATTTGCTGTGGTGACAGTGGTTTTCTTGACTCATTGCTTCAGGGCTGCCCTCCTCATGCCCCCTCACTGGCTCTTTCTGGTGCACTGAGCATCATTTGTCTCCAGTTTCCAGCTCCTTCCCTCTCTGGATACCTTTTCCCTACACTGCTGAGTTATTAAATTCTGTCTCTGCCGCTTTTCATCATCCTTGTGATGAATTCCCCACAAAGCACATCTAACTTTCTCCCACTGTGCTTATCCAACTAGAAGGAGGGTTTTGCTTTCAGTATTCCCTGCTGTCTTTCTTTCCACTCCCCTGAGCCATGATGTACATGGAAATTACAAACAAGTCACAGCGTGGTACCTCAGTGTCTCTGTACGTCACGCTGACCTCTGTGCTGTGCCCTCTCTTACCTGTACCTAGTTACTGCTTGCATTTGACATGAGCTTTAAATAGAAAACTCTGCACATTTTATAGGATCTAGAGCAGGTCCCCTCACCAAACACTTCATCAGGACAGAAGAGTATCTGCTTCTGCTACTTCACAGAGCAGCAGATAAATAGTTTGGAATAAAATAGTTTGTTCTTTTAGGAAAAGGGAGTATTTCATGGCCTGTAGAGTAAGGAGGTCCTTCCCATGAAGATGGAGAGGTTATGGAAGGTAAAAGCCTGAGGTCTGGGGTCCTCAGCCCAGCTGTCACAGCCTGGCTGAGCTTGACCCCATGACTAATCCCAGGTAATGAAGTTTAAGGCATTGCCACCTCCCCAGTGAGTATACAAAAGCTTCCTTGTTCATCTGTTTTCCCAATTCTTGTTGAAACTTGTAAGTGAAAGGAGAAACCATTGCAACAGTATTACTGCTCCAGGGTCAGTCAGGAGCAGCCCTGTGAAGCAATACTAAAGGGCACACCTGTTGGGAAAAACTTGGAGGCCAAAGCCCCTTTGTGGCCTCATTTAAAAGCTTCAAACTCACTTTCTTTCTCACCCTCTGCAGGCAAAAATGTCAAGGCCAGTGCAAGCTCGGAGGCTGGAGGGAACAGATAAGAATATTTGGTGAGTTAAAAGAATATCTGGTTTACCCAGGTGGTAGATGTGGTTTTAGGCATCCTAAAAGCAGATTGAAACCACAGTAGCCACACAGCACAGAGCAGAAGTTCCCTCAACTGCTTTGCATGTATTCAGGAAGCACATCAGAGCAAGTTTGTCCCAGAAGACTTTACTGTGAGTCAGTTGTGTACCTGCAGCTCTCACTTTATGATGTATCAGGTGTTTTGGACCACTGGGCAGGGAGAAGCATTGCCCTCCCTCTGACCCACCCACCCAAATGATCCCAGTGGCACCCAGATCTGCGCCAAGTGTTTGCTGCACAGTGGCTGCAGCCTGGCACCTGCGCCAAGCTCACCCTGGGGCACCACAAGCAGAGAGGCAGGGGAAAGGCTGCTACAAGTGCCATTCCCATCCTGCCAGGCACACTATGGCACTGAGAAAGCTGCGTGCTGGAAGAAGAGATTTAAATGGTCTTTCCCCAAGGCCTTGCTGTACCTGGGTTCAAGCTACAAACTGCCAGTGAGCTGGCTCTTGTTTGGTTTGAGGTGAGCAGTGAGTTCTGCCCACCTTGCCCTCTCCAGAGGCCTTCACAATGTCTAGTTGCTGAATTTTGTAGAGCTGTTATGAGCTTGAAAACCTCCAAGTCCCCTCCTGCTCAGTCCAGTGTGATCAGAAACACCACAGGCTTTCAGCTGTGACCACACATTGACCACAGGAGCTGTTTTGTGGGACAATAAATTAAAACCATTCCCCCACAGTGCAACAGTTCATCATCCTTGGTTTAATTGCAACAGGTCTGAGATGACCTGTGCTTGGTCCTGCCTGCCTGGGAGCAGCAGGATGGCTCTGCAAGAGGCACACCAACCCCACTCCCTTCCAAAGGCATGCTGTGAGCAGACCTGGTGCCAGCACACTGCTCAGACCTTCTGAAAGTGCTTTTGTTTCCCTTCTCTCCAGGGTGGAGTTTGTAAAACTGGCTGCTACCTACTCCAAGGTGAACCTGGGCCAGGGCTTCCCCGACTTCCCTGCACCAGACTTTCTGACAGAGGCATTCACGAGAGCCCTCGGCGGGGGGAACCACATGCTGCACCAGTACACCCGTGCCTTCGTGCGTGGACAGATCCCCCTCCCCAGCACTACCCCCTCACTCCCCATCAGCCCTGGCTGCTTCAGAGCTCATCCAGCAGCAATAAACAGGAAAAAATATGAGGCAAAACACACATCCAGCCTCAACCCATGCCCACTGTTCCCAGTAACTCCCTGCTTTACCGGGATGTTTGAGGCAGCTGGGCTGGAAGATCTCACAGGGCTCTTGGCTTCCCAGTCCCCTTCCAAGGGTTCATCCTTGGTTTAGAAGCCTTCTGCAACCCAATTCCCACCCTCCTCTCACCCCACAGGGCCATCCACCTCTGGTGAAGGTCCTAGGCCAACTTTTCGAGAAGCTGCTTGGACGAGAGCTGGATCCTATGACCAATGTGATGGTGACTGTGGGGGCATACCAGGCCCTGTTCTGCTGCTTCCAGGCTTTAGTGGATGAAGGTGATGAGGTAACCCAAGATTAGGGCTTGTTGCAGGCTGGTTTTCATTGTCCTTTTCCAAAGCAAAACTAGTTTTATCCCCATTCTGCAGTACTTGAGCTTCCAAAGGAAGAAATTATCTGCTGCAGGGCACTGCCTCATTTCTGCATAAAGCAAAATAACCCTTTTTGTCCTGAGTGGTGGTGTCCTTCCTGACACTCCCCACAGGCAATGTGGGTTCTCCATTACAGTAATTAAGGGATTAAAAAGTCCTGTCCCTCCCATTGCTCTCTGGACTCCTCAGGAAAGGTCTGAGCAGGACCACGAGAATGCTGACACATCCCTTTCTTCCAGGTGATAATCATTGAACCCTTCTTCGACTGCTATGAGGCAATGGTGAAAATGGCTGGTGGGACACCTGTGTTTGTCCCTCTGAGACTGGTGAGTGGGTGGAAAAGGAAAGAGTCACAGCAGTCAGCAAAGAGGTGAGTGGTAAACAAAATTCAGAGGTAGCAAAGTACACCAAGACTCCCATGTTCTCCCTAGAATCCTTCAAAAGATGGAAAATTGATGTCTAGTGCAGACTGGCAGCTGGACCCAGCTGAACTGGCTTCTAAATTCAGTGAACGGACAAAAGCCATCGTTCTGAACTCACCCAACAACCCTCTGGGCAAGGTAACACTGCTGGCCATGCTGGGCTGCTGGGTTGCTGCAGCCACGTTTGCAGTGCAGCAGTGACTCAACCTGCCTTGCACACAAGGGACGTGGGTGTTGTGGGGGCTCCACATGCTATGCTCAGTCTCCTGGTGGTTTTAAGCCTTGTCTTTTGTGCCAGCACTGTTTTTGCCCCGTTAGACCACTGCAGCCAGCTCCTGCCTGCCCTGGCATGGGAGATGGTGCCAGGAGGATACACACAACCTTCAGGGACAAGCAGGGGGCTCAGAAATGCTCCTGCTGTATCTCTGCCGTGCCTGCTGCAGGTGTTCAGCCGCGAGGAGCTGGGGCTGATGGCAGAGCTGTGTGTGAAGCACGACGTGCTGTGCATCAGCGACGAGGTGTACGAGTGGCTGGTCTACGACGGGAAGCAGCACATCCGCATCGGTACGGGCACGGCTGGGCTGGGCTGGGCACAGCTGGGCTGGGCTGCTCAGGGCACGGAGTGGGGATTTCACTGGCAAATCCCAGGGAATCCCTCTGGAAATCCCAGGAGATGCCTGCCTGCACAGCTGTACTAGGCATGAATCCCCCACTGGAGTTATTTTGCTGCACTTCAATCTCAGCCTCCAAACCAGGTCCTAAACAGAAGCTCTGGCTCCAGAGCCAGTCAGAGGAGAGATCTAGAACAAAAACCCCTTGGCTCCAGTGAAACTCATTTTTTTCCCATGCTTTGTAAAGCCACAGTTTTCTGAGTGTCTCTAGCTTCAGGAAATCCATTTCAACACGATTTCAGCCTGTTCATCCAGCTGGAGGAATGTGCCATCACCTTGATGCAGGGTGATGGTGCTTGGCATCTCTGAGAGCCCCAGGCTGGGTACGTGCCTGTGAAAATGCTTAATTGAAAGGAGATGCTCTTGAGAAACCTGGCTGCCTGCTTGGGATGTGCTTTGAGGCTCATCCAGGTGAAAGATTCGCTGTGAACACAAAAGATCACTGTGGATTACAGTGGACAGAGAGCTCCCACGTGCCATTAATGCAGCCCAGAAAGGAGCATGCTGGGCTCTGCCATTGGGGTTTCTCTCCTTTCATTGCCAGCCAGCTTGCAAGGGATGTGGGACCGCACGGTGACCATCGGGAGTGCTGGGAAGACCTTCAGTGCCACTGGATGGAAGGTGAATATCCCATGTGTCCCCTCCCTGTCCCTTTGCCATAGCACAGCACTGGGGACACTGCAGCCACGGTCAGCTTTGAGCTTCAGGGTCTGAAAGTACCAGAGGTGCTTCATGAAAGTTCTGTCTAGAAAATACAATGAAACCAGCACAGGCAAAGAAAGGGGAGCCTGAGCAGGTACCCATAGACTCAACATCTTCCTCCTCCTCTCTTGGCCGCAGGTGGGCTGGGTTGTGGGACCCGACAGGCTGCTGCAGCACCTCCGTACTGTGCACCAGAACTCAGTGTACCACTGTGCCACAATTGCCCAGGTAAGGCAGCTCCCTGTACATGGCCCTGCAATTCTCAAGCCCTCAGAGCAGGGGTAAGAGATGGTCCTCTTGCCCACAGCTGACCTGAAAGGCACACACAATTTGTGGTGCCCTGGAGAGGCTCCTTCCTCTCTCCCTGCAGTTGTCCCATGTTTGGTAGAAAGGGGAGAGTCCAGCCTGCCTGGGGTATATTCCTTATCTTGATTGACAAATCTAAGGGGTAGTTCAGAGGGGCTGGGGGCAGAGAGCTCCCTAATCATCTGTAAATTGCAGGAACTTCAGCTCCCAAGAAAGCCCTGACCATCTTCTCACTGGGCTCCTCTCTCCTTACAGGAGGCCGTGGCTCAGGGTTTCCAGAGGGAGCTCATGCTCTATGGAAAACCAGAGAGCTACTTTGTCCAGCTGCCCAAGGAGCTGCAGCAAAAGAGAGACTGGCTGGTTCGGAGCCTGGAGAGTGTGGGGATGAAACCCATCATCCCTGAGGGCACCTACTTCCTGGTGGCAGACATCTCCCAGTTCAGTGAGTCACCTGCAGCCCTGCCCAGGGCTGGGGTGGGGGGTGGTACTACTGGCGGGGACAGGAACCTGCATAAACCATCATCAAAGCAGGGATGGACTGCATGTTCCCCATCCAAGCTGCAAGGATGTGGGCTTGGGGCTCGGCTGAGGCACCTGGCAGCTGCCCCAGCCTCTGTCCTGCTGTGCTTCTCCTGCAGAATCTGATGTCCCTGATGTCCCCAGCTCAGATGAGCCCTATGACTACAGATTTACAAAGTGGATGGTCAAGAACAAGGTAAATGGGTCTGGCCCTTTCTGCTGCCTTTGCCCTGGGTGGGTTTGTGCCCGCTGTGCTGGCTGTGCCCACCCAAGCTCATGGCTGGGGGGCCTGGAGTTCACCCACACTGGGGCACAGCAGGCTGCAGGCCCTCCCCAGGGCAGGAACCTCAGCTCCACATGCTTCCTCTTCCCAGGGACTTGCTGCCATCCCTCTCTCCGCTTTCTACAGCGAGGCCCACAAGAACAACTACACCAACTTCATCCGGTTCTGCTTTGCTAAGGTGAGATACGTGACAGCACTGAGGAAGGCCAGGTTGGGAGTAATAATCAGGGCTGGTTTAATGAGAGAATTGCCAAGAAGAAATGCAGGATGCCTTGGGCATAGGAGCCCCACTGTGGTGTCCTAGCTGGAGCATAACTCCTGCAGACAGATGAGCTGAGCTGGGAGCAGCATTTGTGCCAGGCTGTCCTAAACTTTGTCCCATCGGCATCCTACATTCCTTGGCCAAGGAAGGGACTCTCTAGGTGCCCCTTTAGCTGCTCAGTGGCTGTGCCTGTCCCACAGATGGCTGTGCCTGTCTCATACTGAATCTGCACTGCTCCAGAATGAGAACAGGATTTTTGTATCAACAATGGCTGCAGTGAGGGGGAATAGGATTTGGTTGGATGCCACTGACCAAACCTGTGGTATTTTTTAGGAGGAAGCTACACTGAAGGCAGCAAATGACATATTGCAAAAATGGAAACAGGAAAAAACCAGCACCTGAATACACTGAGAGAGAACCAGGCTCTCCTTGGTCCTCATCTGCCTCAATTGCTTTTCTTCTTCACTTGTCTACAAACCTTGATATGTCCTTACTTCAGTGCTTTCAACATTTTCTGTCAGACAAATGGTAAAGGTTTTCCAGGCCCAGGGCCTGGGGGATATTTTCAGTCACTGTGAAATGATTTCAAGAAGTAAGACTTTGTGTGCACTGACAGTATTTGCTATTTCTTACATGTAAAAACATTGCTAATCACTTCTGGGATGCATCCAGCAACACACAAGGTGAGGATGGCTCCTGGGGTCTGTCTCACCACCGAATTCTGAAGAGGTGTTTCAGGACTACCTTTAAGGCCGTGCTGGAGGATGAGTGTGGCTTGTCTTGCTCCACATCCCCACTCGGCAGCATTTCCACCAGCCCTCATGTTCCCACAGGACTAGACAGTATCACCAGCCATCAGGAAGGTGTGACTCTTATGATCCTGATGATTATAAACCCAGTGAAATTACATTTCCCATCATAAACTATTTCCCCACTATTTTTTTTCTGTGCATCTCTGGGGAAGATGACCACACAATTGGTTTCCCCCCATGCAACAGGCTTTCACCAGTAGGTTGGCTAATGTCAAACCTTCCAAATTACTCCGGGCACTTTCTCAGGGCTTGGCAGCATTGTCCAGGCTGCAGAGCAAAACCTTCTGGCCTTTGACAAGTGTACACAGTGGCAGGGGACGAAAAGCACCATGGCCTTGGCTGTTCCCACTGCTGGTGACCACCAGAAGCTCTCACTCAGGGAGGTGGTGGGGGAGCATGAGCAATTGTGGAGAGGTAATTCTTGCGTCAGTGTTAATTTCAGCCTGGATAAGAGTGTAAAACATCATCAGCCATGTGGGAGTTATGTGCAACAGACTGTGCAATGAGTGTTTGTAGCAATTAAGTTATTAAAAGTGGAATTACTGCAATCATGGAAAATTAAATGTCTCTGTAATGACTGCAGGACTGATGGAGCTCTCCTTGAGAGCTGCCTCATCTGTGCTGGGTCCTGTGATGGTGGCTATTCATCCCACTCAGGCTGGTGGGGAGAGCTCTGTAGGTTTTCCATAGTGGACTGCAGCTGGTGAAAGCAATCCCCTGGGAGGCAGAGCTGCGTGGGCCAGCAGGAGGGAGGGAGAGAGAGCAGGAAGGAGGCAAACAGCCACCTGCCTTTCCTGGTGTCCCATCTCACCTGCTTGCTCAGCCTGCATGGGTGAGGGTGCTGCTGAAAGCTCTTCTGCACCAATATGTGCCAAAATGGGGAGAGTTACAATCGCTGAAACAGAGAAAGAACCGTGCAATTAGATTGTTAACATGAAGATTAATTGCAACACCCCCAGATGCGTGGGCTCTTATCTAGGCCATGACACAGCCTGCAAAGGGCAGGGTGCATCTAGCAGTGGTCCAGAGTGCACAGAGGGCTTGTGCAAAGACACGCAGACAC
>WBMY01008180.1:357044-375800 GCA_013397315.1 Donacobius atricapilla | reverse complement strand
CACACACACACGAATTGGGATCCTCCTCGGCGCACCGGGCTGCGCCCGGCGCTCCTGTTCCCTGAGGTCACCCATCCGCCCGCGGAACGGCACCGACACGGCTTAGCTCCGCTGCCGCGCGGGCCGCTTAAACCCTGCCCACGTGACCTCGGCATCCTCCCCTCTGTGGGCGGGGCATCTGCCCTCTGGCCAATCAGCAGCGGGGGGGAGGAAGATGGCGGACGCGGAGAGCGGCGTGGGGAAGCGGCCCAAGGGAGCGCGGGTGGGGCCCGGGTCTAGCCCGCGACCCTGCGGGGAGCCCGGGGCGTGCCCCGGCCCCGGCTCTGGGGGGAGCCCGGCGGTAACGCGTGCTGTCCCCCGTAGGTTGAGGACAGGAAGGTGGACTGGCGGCGCTGGAAGCAGGAGAGTAAGGAAGGCCGGGCACACGCGGGGGCTGGGGCCGCTTGGAGCGGTCGCGACGCGGTCTTTAACGCTGGGAGCTGTTCTCCGTCCCAGGGAAAGCAGAGACGAAGAAATGGAAGGAAATGAAGCTGCTGAAGAAACTGGAGAAACAGCGGATGCGCGAGCAGGCAGAACAACAAGCCCAGACGCAGGAGGAACAGAAGGAAGACAGAGGTGATGCCGCTGTGACCCAGCGGGGAAACCTGGGTGGGAAGTGCTAAAAAACCTGGCTGTTCAAAGGCAGTCAATGTTACCTGTCGGTGGGAGAGGTGTTACTTCATAGATGCGATGTGGACCAGTCCACATGCCCAAACAGGCACGAACATTGCACCACTCCAGTAGTACGCTAGAACTGTAGTGCAACCACTGCGCTCGAGATCTTTCTTCAGAGAAAACCTGTGATTAAACCTAAGAAACAGAAGTTGCTTTTCCCGCAGGCCGGGCGCAGCTGAAGCAGTAAATGCGATGCTGCACACGGCGGCTCCCTCATGTCTCTGCCCGCAGGCCGTCGGCACACGCTGAGCGTGGCCCTGCCGGGCTCCATCCTGAACAACGCGCAGTCCCTGGAGCTGCGCACGTACCTGGCGGGACAGATCGCCCGGGCCTGCGCCATCTTCTGCGTGGATGAGATCGTGGTGTTCGACGAGCACGGAGAGGATGTGAAGTACGGCAAAGACTGAAGGAGAGCGTGCTTAGATTAGATTTGAGGAAGGAATTCCTCCCCGTGAGGGTGGTGAGGCTCTGGCACAGCCTTCCCTGAGAAGCTGTGGCTGCTCCTGGATCCTTGGAGGTGTCCAAGGCCAGGCTGGACAGGGCTTGGAGCAACCTGGGGTAGTGGCAGGTGGTCCTGCTCATAACAGGAGGTGGAACAAAATGATCTTTTAAGTTCCCTTCCAACCCAGGCCATGCTGTGATTCTCTGAAGGAAGAGCCATCTTTTCTGCACAGTATTTCCTCTCAGCTTTCTGTTCCTTCACTCTTTTATTAAGCTAAGGCCAGTAAGGAACTGCATGTACCTCTCCCCAGTGCCAGGGTTACAGGGACCACTACACCCCAGGGAAAAAGATGTTGACTGAACTGCCCTGGCAGCTCAGATCATTTATCCCAACATGGGGTTGACAAAGCAACAGGAGGCCAAGTTCTCCTCTACCCTTAAACCTTGCTGTGGAGGGACAGGACATGGCCTTTATCCTTATAGAAGATGCTTTGTTATCCTTCAGTTTTTCACTTGGACCTGTACCTGAGTTAACTGGCCAAACCACGCAATACTGGAGCATCCAGCTCAATAGCATCCAACTGCCACATCACATTAATACATAAAGAGCAAAAAACGAAACTGAAAAAGATATTTGGCTTATGGAGAGAGTTCCAAGGATAATTTGTTAACAGACTGCCTCTGGCAGTCTGAAAACCCCCTTTAGAAGGGTTAGAGGGGAGGGATGTGCTGCTATTGTCAGATTAAGAAGCAAGGCTTGGTCTTCTGGAGACCTGACCAATCTCGTGCCGAGTTAACAAGCTGCTTGCTTTGTCTTTCAGGAGCGTGGAGGGGGATTTTGCAGGAATTGGAAAGAAAGGCAAGGCCTGTGTGCAGCTGGCTCGGATCCTGCAGTACTTGGAGTGCCCGCAGTAAGTTTGCTTTTCTTTATATTCAGCTCCTTTGAGTCAGAACAGAGCTAGAATTGAGATCCAGTTTTCATAAAAACACCTTTCTGCATTTCACCTTTCTCTGGTGACAGGTACTTGAGGAAATCCTTTTTTCCAAAACATGAGGATCTGCAGTTTGCAGGTAAGATGCAGTTGTCTCTTTCCTTCTTGAGCTCTGGCTCAATGTGTGTGGGACAGCCAGGACTTTTCTCCACTTCGGTGCTGGACCTAAGAGGGAAGGAGCAGGGGAACACCTGCACCTACAGCTGGGTTTTCCCCCGGCACCTCTTTGCTCTGTGCTGTTCTAGGGCTGCTCAACCCCCTAGACAGCCCCCACCACATGCGGGTGGACGAGGACTCGGAGTACCGGGAGGGCATCGTGCTGGACCGGCCAACGAAGCCAGGCAGAGGCTCTTTTGTTAACTGTGGCATGAGGAAGGTGTGTCTGTTACCCACAGGTGCCAAAACAACTTCCTTGTCTCTCTGGCAGATTTGAAGCAGGCAGAGTGGGCGCTGCTGGGTTTCTGAAGGCTGCAGTGGGCTGGTGTGGGGGTTTAAGGCTGCTGCTGTCTTGTCCCTTCTGCCATGGTAATGTTTGTAGCTTCCCAAGCCCCAGCAGGCCCCACACATTCCAGCAAATCATTTCCTTACTGCTGCAGCTGAATCTTTGAGTAGCAAAATAAGCTTCAGACTGATGACCAAGCCCCTGAGCCACACACAGAGCTCCTCATTCCAGTTCCAGGCCATAACAGACCCCCACTTCCTCAAAGGATTCCCTTCTTTCCCCACCTTCCCCAGTCCTTGCAGAATGTCTGGTGTTGATGGTGACTGTCACTGCAGGAGGTGCAGATTGACAAACAGCTGAACCCTGGTCTGCGAGTCACCGTGCGCCTGGAGGAGCCCCAGAATCCAGGTAATCCGTGGCTCCAGTAGCATCTGTAAACTTCAGTCCTGCAGGAGCTGCTCCTTCCATATGACAGCTTTGAAGGTACCCAGCAGTTCTGCATGTTCCCTTCACGCCATACACAAATTTAGTAACACCTTTACCATGCCTCCCTCAGTAACTGGGAACTGTCAGCTCTTTGACCAGCAGTAAACAGCCCAAACACACTCACAGGCTTTCCAGAACTCACTAAATTTCCAGAATATATTTTCACATTCTGGAAAAAGAGGTGATCTTGCACACCCAGTCAGTGTCCTATTCCAGAAGAAACTGCTGGCCATGGCTGGTCAAATCTCACCAGATCACAGGGCCTGTTAACTTTGCTTTCTTTCAGAAGCCAAAGTGCGGAAAGGCACCGTGGTGTCCTCTCACCACCCCCGGGCAGTCTCAGGCTTGTACTGGGGTTACAGCGTCCGCCTGGCCTCCTGCTTGAGTGAGTATCCACGGAGATTCTCTGCCTGGGCGTCCACACCAGCCTCAGGCCTCCTGGCTGCACTCATCTCTTTCCTAGAAATCTTGTCTGAAGGGCAGCTTACACGTGCAGCCAGCAGCCATGTGGCAGTCATGGGCTGAAACAAGGCATGAACCAGCCCAGTCACCCTCCAGGACTCTGCCCTGTAAGCTCCACTCGCCATTGCTCCAACTGGCTGCACAACAGCAAGAGAGGAGTTGTGCCCTTCTCTGTTTACATGATAACTACATCCCACTCATTCACATCACAGCCAGCAGTGAAATTTGAGTTCAAGAACCCTGGAAAATTCTTTTCCTATCTTCTGGTTGATTGGACCTTGCAGGAAGATTGTAAGCTCTTAGGGGGTGGTTCCTGGCACCTGTCTTGAGCTTTGAGGAAAAGGATGTGGGAGATGCTTGCAGCAAGGGAATTATGTAGGAAAAATAAGTCATTCTGTCTCCAGATGCACTTTTGGCACTGAAAGCGACCCCTGCTGCTGCCACCACTCAACCATGGAGTGTTTTGGGCTGTCCAGAAGGCACATGAGTGAGGACATGGCAGCAGTAACCCCAAACTGTTTTCCAGGTGCTGTCTTTTCCGAGTGCCCATTCAAGGAAGGCTATGATCTCTCTATTGGCACCTCAGAGCGGGGCAGCTCTGTGGACCAGGTCACTCTGCCCTCCTTCAGGTTTGTGTTCTGCCTGCTTGGCCCCACTCAGAGCTCCCAGTGAGGCTGGGGCAAGCAGCAGACAGGGCAAATACCCCAGAACAAGGCCAATTCTTTTCCTGTTCCTCTGGAGTTGGTAGCAGGGACTGTCACACTGGCCAGATGTCATGGGGCTTTGGTGGGGAGGCAGCTGCAGTGGGCACCATCAGCAACAGACACAGCTCCGTGCTCCAGCTGCACACAGGAGCCTGGATGCAGACCCAGCCAGTCTGCCCTCTCACGCTGTCCCTGTGCTCTCCCCAGGCATGCCCTTGTTGTATTTGGAGGCCTTGAGGGCCTGGAAGCTGGGGTGGATGTGGACCCAAAACTGCAGGTCACCGACCCAAGTGTTTTGTTTGACTTCTATCTGAACACATGTCCCAGCCAAGGCAGCAGAACCATCCGGACTGAGGTGGGGCTGCTGGTGCTGGGTGTGCACGGGGCAGGGCTGGGTGTGTGCCTGCAGTGACACACATGGCCAGGTGTGCTCTGACTGGCCTGCCTCTGCTGCAGGAAGCACTGCTGATCTCTCTGTCTGCGCTGAGACCACACATTGAGAAGGCTGTGAAGACACCCGGAGACAGCTGAGGGAAAGGAAACCACTGACCTTGCCCTGGGGGAAGCGGCTCTTCAAATGTGGGGTGCTGGGCAAGCCACTGCAGGAGTGTGGCAGGACCAAGGCACAGCATGGCTGGAATTGGCAGCACTGCCCAAGCGGGCATTCACTGCTGCTGGGAGCAGCAGGGCTGGGCCCTCCTGCCTGCATGGTCCAGCCAAGGGCTGGTTGCTGCTCCCCAGCAGCTGGTACAAGTCTGGCAGCAGACTTGGTCTCAGCAATTTGGACATCTAGAGTGGGAATAAAGCAGTATGGAACCTCAGTTGCTGTGAAATCCAGGTATGTCTTGGTGTAGGCGTACTCTGCCTCTGGAGCAATGTGGCCTTCAGACTGAAATGAAGTCAGAACTTACCCTTATGCCAAGAGGTTGTTTCTGCCTCAGCCTGACTTCCCCCTGCCCCCCTTCAAGGCTTCATCCTTCCCAACAGCAGGAAGGGCTGGAGTTTCAATTGAGCCTCAGCACTAAAACACATCATCTCGTTACAGTCTGGCTCCATCAGTGATGCCTTAAGCTCTGCCTACAGTGAGCTCAGACAGGAAAGCAGCTGGAAAAGTTGACTGCATCCTCCCCTCCTCCAGCTGAGATATTCAGAGCTCTGGTGAGAGCAGATAAGAAACAACCAATACCATAGGTGTTCAGAGCTTTACTGCTAAAACCATCTTCTAAAAGAAAACAATTGTACAGTTCTTTAGCCACAGGAAGGCAGGAACTTCTCTCCTCCCTTGGCACCCATCTTGCTCCCCTCCTTCCCTGATAAACAGCAACAGTGACTTCCCTTTGTGCCTGAACGAGCCTCACACAACTGCAAGGCAGCAGTGGATTAGGGGCAAATCTTAGAGAGCTCCTACAGTGTCAGGTGCCCCTGGGCTTCCTGCAGGACCACTCTGGAGACCTGTTGTGTGTCTGTGTTTCAGTTAAGACTCAAGGGGAAGGGCAGAGAGAAGCACAGGTTTGAATCTTAATTCCCATATTTACAACTGCACAAGGAGCTATGATTCTGCAGGTGATTGCTAGTCCCTTGCAGGGGTTACCTGGATTTGTTCTAGTCAGGGTTCAGTGCTTTCCAGCTGTGATGGCTTTCAGGTTACTTGTTTTCCTGAGGATGTTTGGGACAAAGAGGAGCCCTGAGGCTCGCTCAATGCTCTCGATGGGAACCAGGAACCGTTCCAGGGGGATTTTATCATCCACAGGGCTGTTGGGCATCACGTAGGAGCGCAACTCAATCTCCCCACTCTCCTTTTCCAAGATGAGCACCTTGAAGAAATGGGTGGGGACAGCCACGTTGTTCTTCCCAATCACCTGGTACTTCACATACATCTTCCCATCGGCCTCCATCCTGCACCAACAGCAACATCCCAGGTTATCTCCTAGTTTGGTGTCACTGTCCCCCCTCAGTCCTCCAACACCCCCTAAGTAAGCCCCCACCCACAGCAGGCAGCAGCTCTGCTCCTGCTACAGGGCTGTAAAACATGGCTGGGACAGAGGCTATGTGACATGGTGAGGGTGGGCTGTGCACTGGGGCTGCTCCCAAACCCCCTCCCTGCTGGCTCTCTTAAACAGACTTGCTAAGCTATTTCCTGCTGCTGAAGAGAACTCAGCATGAGACAGCTGCTCTTTGGTGCTACGTGGAGACCTTTGAAAATAAAGTCATCTCCTTAAGTGGAGAAGTAGTCCATGATATTGAACCTGACAGCTTTATTCTGCAGGGATGGGGTCTGCACTCTAGTCAGCTAATCTACTAAATTGTTAAGGACTGCAAACAAACAACAAAAAAAAAGCAGGTTATACTGCGGCTCAAGAATCCCACTTAACTCATAAAATAATCATCTGGATGGGAAATACATAAACTAATCCTAAGAAGGTGCCTTTCCACAGAACCTCTGTGCCCAGTTGGCCTCACCTACTGAGAGGGCCCTTAGTAGGTCCCTCAGCCTGTTCTCCTTTGCCAGCACAACACGTCTCTTGGGTGCCAGCTCAGCAGCCATGTTTACCTGGGCAGGAAGAGGGGTCCTGTGCAGACGTAGACATTCCTGTTGTTTTTTGCCAAGCTTCTGCAGTACTTCTCAAGGTTATTCCATGCATTCTGGTTTAAATGAGGATTCTAGAAACACAACCAGTAGTCAGTTGCTGGGGTAATTGCTCATTGTTCAGAGTAACACCACCTGCCTTTTCTGTAACGCATCTCAGAGCCCCAAGCACTTTCTATAGGAGATCTCTACTACCACCTCTGCTTTGGGAGCTGTGACAGCCTGGTTTGCATACCCAGGACAGAACCCATTGCCTAAGGCCGCAATTTTTTGCAAGTGTTCGTCTACCTGTTTGATTCTGCTCCTGACAGGAGCTGCACTGAACGGAGTCTCTCACGGCTTGAGAGGCAGACACAGAGAGGTGCATTTGCAGGATCCCTACTGTTAAATTTAGCAGGAAATACGGCACCTCCGAGTGACTTTGGCCCCTCTCTGCCCGAGCTGCTGCGGGCACAAACAGCGACGCTCCCGCGGGTTTCCCGCAGGGAGCAGCGCCCGCCCTGGAACGCGGGCAGCCCCGGCTTCCCCCGCAGGCCTGGGGCCGTACCTGCGGGGCGATGTTGCTCAGGTAGAAGGTGTCCCGCATGGCCTTCTGGCTCCACCTGTGGTTGGCGGCGGCGGCCAGGTGCCCGCGGTCGAAGCCGCTGCCGCGGTAGTCGGCGTTGGTGGCGCGGTGATATTCGTGCACCGAGTCATCCTCCTGGAAGTCGCAGGCGGCGCGGTCCGAGGCGCCGCTGAGCGTGTCCCGGTTGAGCTGCTCGATGACCCAGAGCGCGCTGCGGCTCCGCGGGTCGTAGCACAGCACGTAGGACTCGCGGCTCCGCAGCTGCGCCAGCCCGGGCAGCCCGTACTTGCTCAGCTCGGTGCGCCCCGAGCCCGGCGGCGCGGGCAGGCTGGCCGCNCGGCGCTCAGCGGGGCGGGAACGCCCGCGGCCGCCGCCGCCGAGAGCGCTCGCAGCTGCGCTGACACCTGTGCCAGGTATTCCCGGAGAAGGCAAAGCAAAAGCATCGCGGAAAGGAGATGGCGGCGGAGGAGCCCGCCTGGTTCTGCAGGGCTCTCCGCAGCTCGCTGCGCTGCTCCCACACCGATGGACACCGCAGCCGGAACCCGGAGCAGCCCCAGCTCCGACTCACACCCAACAGGAGAGGTTTGCACAGACATCCGTTTAGTTAAAGGAAACGTTATAAAAACAGTGTTTGAAAAAAGTAGCGTAAAAAAAAAGTTTTAAGAGATAAAATGTTCACTACACCTTTTTCTGGCAGTTCTTCCCAAACACAGTGAAAAAAAAAAAAGGCATTATCTGTTCCTTTCTTTGGGGAAAGGGCATTTTAGAAGACTGCTCCAAACAGCTAAAACACAAGTCACAGACATCCCTTAAGGAAAACCAGCCTGTGATTCCCAAACACCCCAGACTCCCCCAAAACAACCTCTGGCCTTCATTCTGCTAGTGCCAAAGTGCAAATAATTCTAGGTCAGGTCACAAAATTCAAACTCAAAATCCATCTCCTGAGTGACCACCACCAGCAACTTGATCTACCTCACTGGCAAAGCCACCAAGTTCTACAAAGCTTTAAGTGCAGCGAGGTGCAGGTAGAGCACACCTCATCTCTTCCCACAGCCAGGAGTGTCCTGTCTTCCCTCCCAGCTGAAGGTGATTTCCCTTTCCTCTGTCTGGCAGTATTCCTGCCTGTGAGGAATACGTGGTAGGAGCTATTTAAACATCCTCTGTTCAAGTCCCTGTGAGATAATGGGTCCCCAAGGCATCCCAGACTAACAACTCCCACCCTAAAGATCAGCTCTTTCAGCAGGTCAGGACTGTAAGAAACCAGAAGCAGAAACATCTCAAGGCTGGAGCAGGTGTTACTTGGCCATACAAGCAAGGAAACACCAGTTAAGTATCATCTCACTTCAAGAACAACAAAAATAAATCATGAAAAACCTTTGAGGAATGAAGCCAAGAGAAACATGGAAAGATTCAAAAGCTTTTGTCCCCTCAGAAAACCTGATTTTGCTCTTAAAGAAAGGAGAAAGTCTTGGAATAAAGAAGTAGATGTCCCAAGACAATGAAAAGTACCACTCCTTTCAACAGCAGGACAGAAGTTCTACCACACAGGAAGGAAATAAGCAGGAATATAAAACAGCTTTTTATGTACGGAACAGCCTGTCTGGACATTTCAAAGTTGTTGCAAGCTCTCCCCAAAGAACTCAATAGGTTTGGCAGCCATAGTTTGGTTAAGGCTACAGAATTTATCCCAGAGATCCCTTCCAGCAGCCAAATCTCTCATTGCATCCCTTTAAACCACTGCAAACTCCTTTCAGAAGCATTCACTGTCACCCTCTGAAGCAAGGTGACATAACACGAGCCCTTGGACACCTGGGAAGGGAGAAGACAGCAGGACACCTGTACTGCCACCTCCCCTGTGCCTTCCCCAAGTGGGATGGTCACCCTCAGGGCCCAAAGCTGCGCTGAAAACATGCACAAGTTCATCTCCAGGTAATGCTTTCATCCTGATTTGCCTGCTGCCTCCTCAGGTTCCAGCTGCTCAGAGAAGGAACACTGATGGATGGTCCTGTTGCCAGTGAGAAATTCCAGCATAAGGAAACCCTGCACATGCCAGAGGAACGCAGAATGAACACCCCAGCACAGGTATTCAGGGAGATGAGAGCAGAGACTGTGCGTGGAATGGGAAAGCTACAGCAGTATTTATAGCAGTTCTGAGGCAGAAGTGTTTGGAGCAGGTACAATTCTGCCTAAGAGTGGGACTCTCTGGTTCTACAGTTGTAGAGAACCTCCCAGGTGGCTCTTTGACCACATGAGGTATGGCCAACAGCCTCCCTAGGGCAGGTACCCAAGAGCTGAGATGTAAGACCACCTGGAACAGCTCAGAAACATCCATCCAGTGGCTACAGCAGGATGTTTCATCACACTGCTGCCCTGGTCTACCTGTTCCATTTTTCTTGGAGGAAAACTATACCCTCAAGAGGAGATTGCAGCAGAGAGAGATACTCTTGCCACAGGTATTAATTACAGATTGCTTTAAACCTTAAATTACTCTTGCAACACAGCAGCAACACATGGCTGCACAAGTGGTACCCGAGCATCTTTTCAAGAGGCAGAGGTTGCTTGGGATTGCCAATAAGAACATGGGTGTGTGCGCCAACCTGTCCTGCCATCTCCCCATGCACCTTGCTGAGAATTACAACAGTCTGTGAAGACCTTCAGTGAAGGAAATAACACCAGTAAAAAACGCTGAAGGCTGCCAGCATCCCTCCTGCTAGGGCAAGTCTAGGCCAGCAGCAGCTTAAGCAGATCTTACAAAGACTGACTGACCTTTAACAAATCAACACCCATAAATACCAAAAACTGCAGTGTCCAACAGCAGAGGTGAGCCAGCACAGCACAGAAAGAAAGGGAAAAGCATGTTGGATTAGTGTTCACTCAAGAGCTTCTGCACAACACAAGCACCTGGGTGCTGGCAGCTTCTGTCTCTGAGGATTAGGGTTTCTGCTCAGCTCAACACTGTGGCAGGTCAGCAGTTCTCCCCGTGGCTTGTCTCAGTCCCTGTTCACCTGAGCCCACTCAACCATATCTTAAGGGCAGCAGTTTCCCTCTCAGGAGGAGCAAGTGTCCAGCTCAGGACTGTGACTCCAACAGGACCAGGACAGAACAGTCAGCTCATGACAGATACTTCAACTCCTGCTGGACTGTGCTAGAGAAGGACTCTTCTTGCAGATCAGAACTGTCTCTTCCTGGCAAGAAGTACTGTGAGACAACAGCAAGGTTACTGTGACCAGACCTTAATGCAAGTAGTATTATTTAAACCACTGAGGCAGAAAACTCCAGTTCTGTGCCTGTATAAGCCCCTAAATACATCTGTCTTCATTGCACATGATTAGGTGTCCATTTCTTGTGTTTCAGAATCCTGATTGTAGCTGGATGTGCCTCAGTTCAGAGCAGCATGAGGCCTCCCTGCAGCAACAATCCTGCTCTAAGGCTGTGCGTAGTAAGGCTTGACTTGGAACTGCACTTCACCAGGGGATTTAAACCACCACAGTCTTGCTCTCAAGGAGACCTCGTTGATAAGGCAGTTCTGGATTCAGGCAGTTTGACTGCACAGAGCCACCAGCTGTCACTGTGTCCTCACACCTCAGCTTTCCAAGTCTCTTTCCCAGTCAAAGGAGTGCAAACTGCCAGGTGACCTTCACCAGAAAGTGATGCCATCTTCTTCTTCTTCATACGCCTCAGGGATGGCCAAGTGCAGACACGAGGGAGGAGAATCTAAAATCTACTTGAATGGCAGAATGTGTGATTTCACTGGAATACATTCTATTCACAGGAGGAAGATCCTTCTATCCTCATCAACCAAAATTCACTGGACTTTAAGTCTGTCCTTTCCCCATCAGAAGTTACTCCATGTGTTACTTCCACAATACAGGAGTCCATCCCTTCAGGGATACGCAGACAGAAGGTTTCTTTCTCCCCAAAATCAAAGTCATTTAAAAAAGATACAAAGAACTGCTTTTGGCAGTAAAGAGGCATTTGAGATGTGGAAAAATCTGGAGTGCAGGACCCAAGTAGATGGGGAAGTAATCAGTCCTTGACCTAATAAATAGAGTAGAAGGAAGTCTTCAAAGTGGCCAGCAGCCCTAACAAAACCTGAAGCCTTGCAGGGACCAGTAGGAGGTTCAGTGCACCACACTGCAAGGGGCCATCTCCCAGGATCCGCTGCCACACAGTTCTCTGACAACTTTTGTTAGGCCCACGGACTATTTGGAATCTTGAAGTTCCTTTGCCTTCTTCAAAATCAGATGAACATCAGAGATAGGATAATCCTAAGGCAAAGAAACAAAGGGATTTCAGTGACTTCCCTGCATTCTTGATACAAATTGTCCCACTTAAGCAAGGCGAACCGTGACAACCAAAGTTCTTAGCCTATTATAACACACCACCATGGTCAGTTACTCCTTCAACAGCTACAGTTTCCTGTTTTGTAACTGATCAAACCTCACTACCCTTCCAGAAGGTTTGCTGTTGTTATTTTTTCACTTTGTCCTCCAAGGGCACAGTAACCTGGCCTGCCAGAGAGCCTTATCAAAGCCAGTATCTTGCACAGCCCAAAGCAGGAACTGGCAGAACGTGAGACATCCAACTGTGCAGTGCAGGCGTTTCCAACCTAAGGCTCTCACAGATCTCAGAACTAAACAAAACCCTTTGGCCAAAAAATTTAGCAGCGTTACATAAGGTTTCGCATCTTTGCTTGAAGTTATTCAAATTGTTTTTCCAAACCAATGGAACATTAGAAACCTCCAATCTGTGACAGCTTTTCTCTAGGGTAGAAAGGGTGCATGTGCTAAAGACTCCCACTTCCAGTAATAAGAGCGCTGTAAGATCCCTGCAGATTTTCCTGCATGCAAACATCCCAAATGTGGTACTTGTCTTGAACCAGGCATACCCTCCCACCCTCTCACATACTGTCATTCTCTCTCACAGTACTATTTTAAGACTTTTCCAATTGCTCTCTGTGCCCACTCTATTTAATTCTTACCTGTAGCAGCCTCATGTTCAGAGTGAAGTCTCCTTCCAGCAACTGATCCCGGATGAGTCTGAAAGATGGAAATTATTCCAGCTACTTTTGACTCTTTACAAAGAAACTTTAAAACCTGTAACCTCTTCAGCAGATGCCCTACCACATGCCTACAGAAGACTCCTGGATCCACGGAAGAGAAGAGGAAGGCTGTGCGTGTACTTACGTCAACATGGCACAACAGACGAGCAGGAGGAAATCGAAGCGCTTGTCGTCAGCAAAGAGAGAGTCCCAGATGCGGATGACATCTGGCAGCAGGAACTCTTGGGACAAGAGCAACGTCAGCCAGCGGAAGGCAAAGAACTGGGGTTTGATGTTCTGTTCTTGCTGTCAGACAGGCACCAGGCAAACAATGAGTATGTGCTCCCGGCCAGCTCCCTACAGGCAAGAGATGCACCCCGTGTTTCCATCCCCGTCTCCTCCCCAACACTGCTCTAGGCTCCCAGCTCATCCTGCAGCAGCAGAAAAAACTCTGCATCCTTTGGAAACTCTCTCATTCAATCCTGACTGAGAGATTTTCAGTGCAGCCACACTCCACACCGACAGCCAAGCCAGCAAATGCTCCTCTGTCCACAATATGGAGTAAAGGAAGCTTTTCTCCCTAAAGGCACTATCTGTGTTCCGTTAAACCTGCCAAGTAATTTTAAAGTTCCCATTTCAACAGCATTTTATCTGCAAAGCTGCAGCCCTCCCCCGCTAGCACAGGCACTGTTTGTCAGGATTTCCTCCCCTTTCCAGAACCCTTGTATTTATTAAAAGGTTTACTATTCACAAAGAGAAACAAAGATGGAACAGAGTTCACACTGATGGTCAGTAAAACATGCTGTAAGCACCTTTAGCCTGAAGCTTTCCTGTTTTCTGATGTTAAATCCAAGGTAGCATAAGTTTAATCAAGGTCAAACAAGTTCAGGATTCTGCTGATGTTCTTAAGGACCAGCTGCTGCATGGCCAAG
This sequence comes from Donacobius atricapilla, assembly GCA_013397315.1. Lineage (NCBI taxonomy): Eukaryota > Metazoa > Chordata > Aves > Passeriformes > Mimidae > Donacobius > Donacobius atricapilla. The sequence continues at coordinate 362,434 of WBMY01008180.1, read as the reverse complement.
ACCATTTCCTGCCAGCCAAACATCAAGCAGTTTTTCCCCCCACTGAATCAGCTCCCAGCCAACACTGTGGGCTGTGTCACTGTGCTGACAAACCATCTTCTGTGTTATAAAAGAAACATACCCTGACTTTTCTAGATGGAAAAAGATCTCAGTGTAATTTGGTCAAGGTTGCAGTAACAAGAATAGCCTTCCCTTCCAAAGTCTCCTTGGACTTTCACACCAAATGGACTATAAGACTGAAGATGTTTGTAATGAAAGCTGTCTTCTACATGTTCTACAAAACTCACACAAACCCAAAGCACTTGAAAACCTTTGAATAAAAGGGAACAATATAATTTGGCCAGTGGGATCATCCAGTTCACTGGATTCCACTTCTCAATTGGAATGTGCTCCATGGAGTTTAAGTCAGTGCTGTCAGGGCAGCCAGTGGCAACAGAAGTGTTTGTGCGTGTGTGCAGCGTGGGGGAAGTTTTTTGTTTTGCTCTTAGAAGCAGAAGCGATTTTGGTAACCTGGAATGCTGAAAAGCTCTACAGCAAAACATGTTTTGACTGATCTCTGCAAGAGAGTAAAGACTCCAGCTCCAGCTATGCAGGTGACCAAGGATCATGGCCAAGTCCCTTCAGACTCCCAGCTGGCAGCTGTGCAACAACCATAGTTTGCTTTCAGAGGCAGGCAGGGGAGGAAGCCTTGCTGTGTCAGCTCGCTCTGGGCTCACTACAAAGAGAGGCTGTTTCAGCTCACAGATAAGAAAAGTCTCTCTGCCCCACAGGCCAAGCCCTTCATACACTCCCTGTGTTCTACTCAAGCACCGTTTAACAAAACTGACATTCACGTGCACTTTTAAGCCGCTCCTCACATCCCACCCAAGACCCAGAAAAACACCTGGCTCCTCACCAGTTTCAAATACAGCTCCACATCTTTTTCCTTCAGGGTGGAGTACACCTTCTCCATTTTGTAGGTAATACCACACTGAGAATCATCCAGGCTCTTGATGAAGTTGTCTCGAATTTCAGCCATTAGATTGGTAAAGCAAAAAAATGTGTCTGCTTCAGCATGTTCTGAGAAAAGAAAATAAGAACATGGGAGAATAGAGGAAGCCTCACTCAGAGAGATACAGAGCTGTGAAATTATCCTTGCTCCATAATCTGGTTGCTGTATTGAATTTGAGGAGTAGATCCCACTAGACCTTGACTTGCTTGGTCTGGGTCAAGGCTAGACAACCTTTATTTTTCCTTTTTTAAACTACAAACATCTACAGAGCCACTGCAGACACTAACCCTGTGTCCAACACAAGGTCTCCATGACATGAGGTCACAAAACCTTTATCTATGCCCAAGAACATAATCTGCCACCAACACATACCCTCAGAGCTCCTGTGAAGCAGAAGCAAGAGGTGAACTCCTCCCTTTTCCTTACCATCTATATTTAGTACAAGGAAACAAGAGCTTCTAAAAAGGAATTTTGAGTTTAACAAACAAACAAAAATTGCACAAAAATCCTCCCTTCTCATGTCCTCACCACTCCCAGCCCATTGAGCTCCTACCAATTCCCCAAAACCCACCATGCCATGCAGAGAAGTTGCAGTACCACACCCACTGCTGAGCAGACAAAGGCTCCCCACCTTTCCATTCGCTGTTAGGGTCTGTAGCAAAGGTGTAGTAAAGAGGCCCCACGATTTCATTCATGCCCTGCACATAGGCTATCCCGGGGTTCAGCTTGGCATAGATGAACAGGATCCTCTCCACCACTTCCCAGTGAGCTTCGCAGCCATTGGGCAGAACTTCGTACTCGCTCAGCGAGCTGGGGGTGGTTTTCAGAGGGGAGCTCACCTGGAAAACAAGGCTGAATCAGGATAACCAATTGGCACAGATCCTTCAGCACATGTGCCAAGCTTGGTTTTTAACACACATAGGCTCCCCAAAAGATTTGGGCTGTTTATACCACATAAACCAAGACAAGCAACTCTGGGAGCACACAGGCAGAGAAGTCCTGGTGCTCACTGCCCCTGGAGAACAAAGTGTGTGCAGCAGCACACAGTTCCCTCTGAATCATTGCACCACATGATCTCACACAGTAAAAACCACAGCAGTTCCACTTCTTTGTTAGTATGAGGGAAGGGTATTGATGGTTGTGGGAGATGCCACCTTCCCCAACAGCACGTGTGCTGTAACACTCATGAAAGGGGCAAGAGACTATACATTTTAACAGATACTCAGCTCTTCTCCTGATTCCAGGTTTGAAATCCAGTTCTGAAGGACTATGGAAATTTGTTATAAATCCATAGTAAAGTAACTCTTCAGTGTTTTGTTGCCATACAGGAAGGCATATGTCAGGCATAAAATAACTTGTGACCCCAAATTCTACCAGAAGTCAGGTAAAAACAATCCTTAAAATTAAATACACCTATAATTTCCTACAGTCTGTCAGGCACTTCAACTGGTTCTACAATCTCCAGCCCCCAGAATGCTCAGTATCTGCTGTGGTGTTTCCTTAACTCCATTGCACAAGAAGAAAGAGAAACAGAGAACAGCCCAAGAATCACCCTTCCCCTTCCCAACCCGAGACCTTGCCCTGTGATAAGGACAGCCCCAGCTCAGAGCTCACATTTGTCACCCCACTGCGGTTTCGTGCCACCGTCTGCGACTTGAGCGTGGTCTGCTCCACCCGCCTGCGCAGGGTCTCAAACTCGTTCTGGGGGTCCAGGATTAACAGGCAGGGATAATCCGTGGGGCGCTGGAAAAACGCCATGTCAGGGTACAGCCTCCTGGGATGGACACGGGAAATCAGGGATAAGAAGGAAGTACGTGCCCCATGTTGAATGGGAGGCTGGGTTTAATATTAAACTTCGTTTTCAAAGTACAATATGTCGACCAAACCTCTCAGGTTCAGAAACCGGAGCCTCACACACCTGACATCTTTGTCTATCTGGAGGAGCACTTCGTTATCCTTGAAGTAAGTGTTCCATCGACTGTCTGGATTTGGATTGAGGGGCTAAAGAGAAACCACAGAACAGAACAAGCGTGTTTCACACATGTCAAAATCCTCAGTAAACGTACAGTGATTTAACATTCCTGCTGTCACTCTGCCATCAGCACAATCTGAGCACATCAGGGTCATTTTTTTCTCTCACATCTTCAATCCCTTTTCACTCGTCTCTTCAAGAGGTTGTTCCCAAATCAGGTTGGTTGGTTTTTTTTTCTCCCTCTGTTAACAAGATTCCTGATTTCAGCTCCAAACCTGTACCATGGAGATGGTATTTGGACTTGGAGTAAGTTATCCACCCACCCAGTACTTTGATGTTGTGGTTCTTCTCTCCACATCAAGATCCACACAAAGTTAACAACTAACCAAGAAAACAACAAGCTACATTCCAAGGGATTCAAAGATCACTGTGACCTGCCTGTGTGGTTTCACAGAGATGCCAGTTTTACACCCCCAAGGCTCCAGAGATCACAGTGGGGCAGGTGACTGCAGGGGAGTGAACACTTAGAACGGTCATGGGAGCAGCTGTATCATTTTACAGTCTCTTCTCATCAGCTACTTCACTCACTCCTCCCACACACACGCTCCTAACAGCACTTTCAGAGAAGAAAGCCAAGGCATGCAGGAAATAGTCTGTTAAAAAAGTAACAACCCAGCAGCATTACTAGAAATAATCAACTCTCCTGCCTTCCACACCACAGTCCAGCCTGACTCCCCTGCTTTTTTTCTATCCTCTGCTCCGAATCCACTCATGGACCCAACTTCCCAGGGGAGCATCTCATGGCTCCAGGAAGCTCCTGTGAGCATCTCCCTTTCCCCAGGAGTCCCACAGCCTGGGCAGGCAGCCCCAAAGGACAGGAGGAGGGAAGTGCACAGCTAGAAATAGCTCTCTACAGGGAGAGCAACAAAACTATTGGTGCTTTGTCAATAATTCACACTCAAGGCTACCATGACAAAAGTGCCAGGCTGGCACCTGGGAACCATCCCTCCGTCTGGCAGGGCAGAATAGTTAGGAACAGAGCCAGGAGCAGCCCAGATAGCCAGAAAAATCACCAAGGACTTTTCTGCAGCACAAAGGCTTAGCAACACTTACGTGATCCTCTAAGGTCACATCTTCCCTTGAAACACCCAGGTTGGCTTTGGCAATCCCAGGCTGGATAATCATTTCTTTTAGGAACTGGGAATACAGATCCCTTAAAGAAAAGAGGAATTTGGAATGAGAAAGATAAGGTCAAGGTGAACACACAGAGCTCAAACAGATGCCTCTGTCCCACCCTGCTCAGCCAGAAGGCATCTGATTTTCGCTTCAGTATAATTGAAGAAGTCAGTCCACCAGGCAGCTAGGAGAACAGCACATTTCACACAAGAACAAATTATTTTATGAAAGTACTTAATTATTTAAAGACTATTCTCCTTGTCTGCAGATATCTTTGGAAATAAAGGGACAAGTACCAACATTCTCACCTCTGTTTCTTCAACAAAGAGCTCCATAAGGCTTTCTCTAAAGGGAGGTAGTTCAGGAGTATCTGCACAGGAGACAGATGAACAGGAATTAGTATTCAATGAGCTGTTACACCTGCAAGATGAGCAAAGTAAACACAGTGGCTTGAACTGGCTCTTGGAAAATACTGGGAGTTCTCTCCAGAAAGCTGAGTACTTTACTAAGCAATAGTCAGGAATATTTTAGAGACTGGCTTTCAACACAGAACTATTTGTAGGACTGATCAATAGCTAACCTAACCAAAATGCACTGCTAGCTTAAAACTGAGGCTGTTCACATGCAAAGTGCTGATCTCCACAAATTACTGCTGACTTCTAGTGGCTTTTAAACTCTGGATTTATTGTTTGTTTACAACTTTAACCACCAAAAAAGTGCAGCTTGCATTTAATCAACCGAAAGCATCACTCTCCAGAAAGAAAGGCACCCCAAGCAAAACCCACCTTCCAGCACAGGCAGCGCAGCCCACCATCAAAGGGAATTCCTGCGGAACACCAGGCAGAGAAACAACCACGTTAGCCCATCTCTCACCGCGGGTTGCTGATGCCACCCCACAAACGGGCCTGGCAACACTCCTCCTCCCCTAGGGGCACGAAGTTTCCGCAGGGGCGCTGCGGGGGTTATCCACAGCCCGTGTCAGGCAGCACCAGCCCGGGGCACCGCCGTGCCCGGAGCCCCTCTCCCCAGCCTGGCGCCGGGCCCGTGGCACTCACCGCTGAAGCACAGCTCGCGGAGCTTGGTCAGAGCCACCGTGGGTTCGCCGAGCACCTCCTGGAAGTCCGCGATCCTGAGGGGAGCGAAGCCACGGGCGTCATCAAGGTTGGTACAGGCAACCCGAGACCAGCCAGCGCCCCCAAACCCTCAGAGCCCCCGATTCTCGAGAGCTCCCACCCCGCGCAGCGCAGGCCC